>JAMZAV010002961.1:0-79194 GCA_024449915.1 Sweltsa coloradensis
TGTATATAACTATTTTGAATAAACATTTAAAGATAACGGTATTATTCTTTGTGCAAACGGGAATTTTACCGACATTACCGACATTGGCATTATCTGCCATGAACTTAACTTATTAAACTTTTTTACTGTTGTATTATTCTCTTCTTTTATAAGCCAATAAAAATAACTATATAGTACATTACACATGACTGTAATAAAATATTAATACAAACATAAAAAAGCCTCAATGCACCTAAATATTTCACAAGAATTCATCAAAAATCAAGTTCTTGTTAAATGCATCTTATCGTACGCTAGATATGATTAATTAATACCAATGCCTCGCCTACGCTCAGTGTTATCAGCGTACAACTAGCCAAAGTAAAACACCTTTTACCACACTCGAATGATAAAGATTATCATCGAGGGAAAAGTGTGTTGTATGTATTGAAGGTGAGAGACGTTCCACGTCTTTGAAGCAACAATTAATACGTCCGTACACTTTAAGAAAACATCATGGATTCGACCATCAGCCCTGTGCAAAGAGCGAACGCCTCGTTTCGAGACACGCTACAACACATATTCTCTACTCGGATATCTTCAGATGGTAAGATGACGTACGGCGTTCTGCGTGAAGGCTTCGTGTTACCCGGTGGTCACGTTTTGCAAGATCACACGTCGCCATCTTTGACCCACAAGCCGGGGTGTCTGTGCAGCAGTGATGCCAAGTCTAGCTACTCGTACGCGTCTAGTGGCGGTGAGAAGATCACGTGTTATGCCGTGATTGCTGTGGATGTGCAGAGTGATTGCGTCACGGCTGACGTTATCGACGGCGGGGTGGGAATGGAACACATCAAGCTGGCGGTGAGATGTCAAGAGGGTGGTCTGTGGAGGTACAGAGTTGTGATTTGCGGAACATAAGAGTGTACTCATTTAAACACCTTTACTGATTAGATTAGTAGTTGGCAATTATGCAACGGCAATTTTTATCTTTAAAACAAAAATTAATGAATTTTTACAAACTACACCTTCCCAATGTTATAATCATGTAGACTCATACTTACTTTGATTAATAAGATAACTACAATTAAGTGGTTAAAATAAGTTATTTATTAATGTAACTATCGTGACATTGTTGGTTTTTGTCCACAAGCGGCGAATTAGTCCTTGATCTACATAAATTAGGACGGAATACAAGAAATATTTAGAATTTGTTTGAATATCAATAACCTTAATTAACCTTATAACTTCAGAGGTGCGTCTGTCTTTACATTAGGTGTGTTTGGGCCTGGCTGATGAGCGTATCCTCTTGAAAGATTGTCGTATCTTTCGCAAATATATCGTCTACCTACACTGAATTGAATGTTTGTGTATTATTTTATTTCGTCCGTCATTGACTATAAGTCCACAAGAGATAAGAGAAGATAAGTTAACAATATATATATATATCGGTAACTGGAGATGCACACAATTATTTGCGAAACGAGCGTGAATCCGCAATGTCGCTTCGCGAGCTAACCCACAGCAGTACCGACCACCAAGTCAGAGACGCGGAAGTGGCCTACACCGAGTTTGTCACGGAAGCGAAGGAATGCGGTAGAGAAGTGTATTCTGTGCTGGTCAAAGGTAAGCGATCCGACCAAGCAAGATGGATAGACATCTTTCAGAAGAACAACGTGCGTGATAACGGCTGGCTGCACTGGGCAGGTCGGTTCTCGTTCGACCTTACCGTTACAGGGGACTCCTTCGTTAAGCCGTTCCATGCGCCCAATAACGCCAAGTATTCGTTCCTCGCCGCGGCCGCCTTCAACCCCGGGAAGCAGGGCGTCTCCGGGCGCATCACGGCAGGAGGTATAGGCCAGACCAGTGTCACGATACACTTCAAGTGTAGCGTTCAAGGCTCCTGGCGCATTCTGGTCGTCTTTGCCACCGAAGATAGCGAATTGAAAGCTATAGCCTAAGGTATCCCTTTATCTAGTTTCAATGTTGGTTTATTAATTTGACATATATTCTTGTTAATTAAATATACACTCCATCAGATGTTTTGTTCGGGTTTTACTGTGAGAAGGTCTCGGGTTGAGATCCCGGTGTGATAGTATATTCTTACCCATAGCCGGTCATTACTACGTTTCGCACTTTGCGGAGAAACCGGTTAGGTTAGGGGGTTAGGTTATAGGGTATAGGAGCCTTGTGCGAACTCGTACAGTAGTAATGTCCCGCCGGGGGTAAAGATATTCCATTACACCGGTTCTATTTTAAAACTGTTTAACTTTTTTAATGGATCTTAAATGTATAAATTATCTAGACATTCAGTTTGCCATCAAATGAATTCAAGCTTCAACTCCACTTTCAAGACAAGTACACGTTTTTACCGTCTCTATGGCAACAAGTGAATCTTATCTGTCTTCAACGAAAGATAATCAGACTGAAAGACTGCTGATTGACCTTCAAAGATATAATACGAAACATGAGCTAGGCATTCTGGGAATTATGCTGTTCTTAGGTCTATCTCTATTTTACAAGTACCCCTCTGATAAAATATAGACATGACACTTTCCAGATAAGCGATGTGTTATTTCAATCAGAATATTCTAATCATTCGCTGTAGACGAACGCATCTTAAAACAAACGTACGTGTCAAGGACCGGCCGTACCATGAGCAAGAAGGAGCTAGCTCTGGCAGCCTGGGAAGTTGGTAAAAAAGTGGGGCCTTCTGTCTGGTGGGCGCTGGAACAATCATTCGCAAGGCGACTGGAGACGACCGATAAGAAGACATACGTGGTTCTGCGAGAGGGTATGCCGAGGGATGGACACGTTGTCATTGCTAACGAAACGGAGTCAGAAAACTACAACAACACCATCGGAAATTCAAGTGGCTATGAATGCGATTATGAATTGAAATCTACCGGTGGTAAGAAGATCACATTCTACGCGGTGCTGGCTGAAGGTATGGACAACGAGCATATCACGGCGGATGTTGTGAGTGGAGGAATCGGACACACTTCCATCAAGTTCAGCTTGAAATGTCACGAGGCGGGTCTCTGGCGGTATAGGATTCTCATCGTGGGAAAGTGAGTTGCAATTTAACTGACGCTAAATTACCATTGCAGTTTGACGTTGATCTGTTATCAATCATCACAGTTTTGATATTGTGCCTAATTGTAATCACTTATCATATATATAAATCATGTGAATGGTAAATAAATAAATTTATTTTGAGAAAAGATGAATAATTAATGCCTATTATTAACCTAATTCTTATATTGCTCCTAATTTTATACATACTTTTCGATTTTTTTAAAATTACTAGGCCATTGACTTTTTAAAGTTCTCATAATGAACCAAATTCAATGGCCAAGTAATATTTTATGATTTTGAGTTTAAATTTTTTACTTTTTTACCACGAAAATGTTTAGCTTGGCGCTCGTCAACAGGCGAAATGATCTTATACTTCTTTTCAATGCGAAACTAGGGAGGAAGAATGAAAAGATTGGCTCAAATTCTATGTCTCACAACATTCACAGCCGAAGACTTTTGAAGGAGAGCTTGGCTGCCGTTGTTTTTTTTTTTGTTTTTTTTTTACAAATTTTGTATTTGGGGAGTTAATTTATACACCACATAACATAACATTTTACATGAAAGCTTCTAAACTAAAACCTAGCACTTGAAATTTTGAAAAGTACCGCCTTGTGTAGCAAGGACGTGCGGAGATAACTAAAATATGTCACTTTTTACGAATTAGTGGAGGTGCCGGGTACGGGGCAAAGTGCAACAAGATGACAGAATGCAATGCCTATACTCTTTCAACCTCTCAACAAGTACTAAATCGTGTGGTCAAATTTGCCTTGACCATTTAGAAATCGGTATTTGAAACATAAAATAGTGACCAACTAGTTGGGATCGATTCATCCACGGTCGAAGAGGAATAGGAAACAAAATAAAATTTAAAAAATCTACGATTAATTGCTAGGACGGCTCGAAAGGCACCGTTTAATATCACCAAGTGTTTACGATTTAGTCCATTGTTAACTTCTCCTGAAGCGAGAATTCTTTTACCGTGGAAAATGTTATGTATCCTATTTTTGCTAATGTTTAAACAAGTATATAGGCCTAACCAAATAAAAACTAAGCCTCGTTTTAACGTTCGCTTGAAATGATAAGACGCTATCAGAATGCCTGAATCTGTTCGGCATTATCAGTGTCATTTGACAAGGCATGATTAGTAATATAGTAGAGTCCAAAGTGTGATGTACGGTATGTCATGTAGGCACCGAGCGTTCATACAACTAGCGCCGTGAGTGGTCAAATCTGCCATTAATAATTGTGTGAAGATTTGGCAATCACCCATCCTTTCCCATGTTATTTGTACATTGTTGAATTGCCGGTACTAGGGAAACGCCAAAGTCGTTGATAGACGAGTGAGTGAGCCATGTGTTGAGTACCCGGTAACATTCCATTTCCTCCCCCTATATCTAAGGCTAACCGTTAGGTCCTAATGCGCCACTCTAGCCAAGGGGATGTGGGAGGAAAGTCCAATGCTGGTCAGAACCAGCCACGAGTAGGGGGAGGAAAGGGAGGGTTGTCATGGTCGTCATAGTTTGTTATCATCATCGTGTTGTCTTGGCTGTCGTCGTTGGGGTGGTGGTCAAGGTAAGGAGGAAAGGTCCCCGAAACGACTGCCAGAGCTCGCCTCCAGTTACAGGGAGTTAAAATCTTCTATGCTTACGAGCTGATGTTTGCACCTTGGTCACTGCATACTGCATTACAACCGAGTGGCATCTAGGAGGCAGTGATTTTTCAAGAACAAAAGCATTGTTGCTAAAATGAAACCTACACATTTCACGCCTATTTTTCAATTTATTATTTCTTGTAGGTTTAAATCACAACGGATTTTTCTCATTTTGTTAGCAGTTCTCAGTTACCTGGTCACGGATGTCTGTTTAAAATTTCAGCTCAATCTATTTGGCTGTTCGGCCGTATGGGACCGGACAGACAGACAGACAGACAGACAGACAGACAGACAGACAGACAGACAGACAGACAGACAGACAGACAGACAGACAGACAGACAGACAGACAGACAGAGAGACAGAATTAATCACGACCAAGGCCCGATCGAGTAACGTTTTAGGCGCTCACTCGTCTAACTAGGGAAACGCCAAAGTCGTTGATAGACGAGTGAGAGAGCCATGTGTTGAATACACAGTATCATTCCCCATATTGGGCTAGATCTAGCCTTAGTTATAGGGGCGGAAAGGGGATGTTCCCGGGTACTCAACACATGGCTCACTCACTCGTCTATCAACGACTGCGCTGACTGGGGCGTTTCCCTAGTCTAGTTGGCTAAGGCGCCCTTATACCCGGAATGTGGGAGACCTGGGTTCAATCCCTTGGTTGGATAAGATTTTGTAGTTTATGGATTGTATTTAAAAAAATATTAAACATGTTTTGAAATGCATATGATATAATTCAGTTTCGTCTACATCAACTGTGACAATACTATGGAAAACATAGCCATGTACAAAATACGAGTAAAGATTGCAAGGTTTACTCAATCTCCCAGCGGAATTTGGGGTTACCTTGAACATGCAAATTTCGATACTCTTTGGTCACTGCATAACTGCATAACAAATATTTTTCCACTGCCTCCATTGCAACCGAGTTACATCTAAGAGGCAGTGATTGTGTGATTGGCAGTGAAGCAGGCAGTGTAACGTTACTTTTGTTAAAATGTAATTTCCATCTACACTACTTATCGGATCAAAATAAAATTAACATATTCGTGACTGGACGGACATTCTAAATGATTTGGCCACCTCAGATTTTGTCGCCGTTTTGTCTGGAAAAAAAAACTTTCGATTAACTTTAATGTAAATTTGTAACTTTTTGAACGATTTTGCCACAAAACTAATAGCATTCAATCCAGAACGAAGCTTGCGAATGGTCCAAATTTCAACTCGATCCGAACCTCCGTTCGAACGTTATCGCAAGACATACAAACCAACAAAAAAATACAAAAAAAACAAAAAAAAACAGAAAAACAGTGACTATTTTTTACGGCTGAGTCAAATGGAAACGCTCGCTTCGCTCGCTTAACCATGGCAACGAAAAGTCGCTCGAGGTTTCTGGCCAATGACATAATATAAGCTAAGCGCTAGACACACAGTATAGCCGTGGGGAGCATAACAATTTGAACCTGTCTTGAGTAGGGAAAAACCCACCGCCGTCTAAATGTATCGTACCCTTAAATTTAACAGCCTTTGTGTTAACAAGCGGTGTAAAATCAAAACCGCAAGATGGCGATTTCTCGTTATTATTGAAGAAAAACAGTCTTTCTTCCTCAAATCTCTCAGTTACTCCGATTTCCGAACAAAGCAATTCAAGTTGGTGGACTATCATACTATTGTCTATCTGCATTAGGCTTTTAGTAATCAAAACTAGTTATTTGTGCGGAAAATGTGTCTGAACAAGGTCGTGCAGGTCTAGGGTTGCCTAGGAGAGGCCTAGGGCTTGTCAAACGTGTAATGTTAGCATTAATTGAATGTAGTTCTATAGCCTAATGGAACTAAAGGCTTACACTGTTGTATTATAAATAATTTTCTTTATCTGGGCCTAGGCCCGGGACGGTTTCTGGTTTGTTTTATGAAAGTAATGACAATTTTTCTCGTTTCACACATAGAAGCAAAATTTAAAATGTCCGCCATTTGTTTACGTATTTGTTTATCCCCGCGACGTTCAAATAATCCACTGCATCTTAGTTCATTCAACTAGATGAAGTATCTATGTTGCAGTGAAGTGATTTTTCCCTACTCGAGAGGCTTCAAATTGTTACGCTAGCGCTCGGTTGGAAGGATAGGAGACTGAGCGTCTAGCGCTTTGCTACGCAAAGCTTATGTACGTCATTGTTTCTGGCCACTATGCACTGCCACCTAGAAGTAATCAAAATACTATCGAGGAAGCAGTGCATTATTTGCAGTTACCAAAGAGTTAAAATATAGTTTTCCCAAGGTAATGATCTCAAGATCCTCTAGATGGCGGTGGATTTTATCCACAAGTAAACACGGCTTTACCCAAATACCTTGCCAATAATAAATAATATTGGAAACATAGCCCCGTGGACAGCGAACGTCGCAAATTTTATAATTAAAAAAAATGTGCAATGGGTCTATGCTATAGCACGTGCTCGCTTATCAACGCGTCCAACTGAGCGTTTCCTAGTAATAAATCTTTAATAATGAGTTGTTATTGATTTATTTCTAATTTGTAGTTGTTTTTTATTGGTTTCTTTCGAAAAAAAGCAGTGTTGAAAATCTGGACCCGCTCAACGACAAGAGTATCCTAGTGGAAGGCTCTTACTATGTATATGTTTAGTTTGAGAAAGTTTATAATCTGGTTGTGTTTACGTCTAGGCTAGGGCCAATCTCATGGCATTTTCACAAACAAAAACAAATTTTGACAAACAAAATAATCGCATTTCTTTCGACCTTGACCAACCACAACTTACCAACTAAAACGTACGAATCAAATCTGATTCAAGTTTTAGAATCGGGGCCTAGTAAAAGTGTAAGATGTGACGCAATGTCCTGTTTTGGATAGATTAGTACAGCCGACGATACAGAACGAATTTAATGATGTTTAAACATGATTTTCAATATTTTTAATATCCATAGCAACTAGTACGATTAATAACGGCAATTCAACAATGTACACATAGCATGGGAAAGGATGGGTGATTGCCAAATTTTCACACAATTAACCCTTTCGGGTCGGATTTTTTGTTTATTATTTAGAAGGCGGTGGATCTGTTTACTGTAGAAAGTACATTAAAACACTTAAATGAGTGAGCAATATATAAAAATTTTCATAAAAAAAAATTTCAAAAAAAAAAGTTTTAAAATTTTTTTTTTAGCAATTTTTCAAAAAAATTCATGGGGGTGTAGTACATATAGGGTGCAAAACACCCTTGTCGGCTGACAGCCGACATACGACCGAAAAGGGTTAATGCCCAAATGGGTCACCCAGAGGTTTTCGTATATTTTCAGTGTTGCGCTCAGTGGCTGGTCTCGGTGCCTATATGTAGGCCTAATCAGACGTTCCTCATCTTTGAAGCACTAAATCACACGTCCGAACTGAAATCACGGATACAACCACCTCTTGAAACTAGTGAGCTCTTCGTCTAGAGGCACAATATGACATCAACTCTCAACTCGAATATCCTCAGAGAGTTTATAAGTGCAGGCTTCATGTTCCCAGGTGATCACGTGCTGCTAACTCACGTGTCGTTATCTAAACCATGAGTACAAGTAAATAACACGTCCGAACTGTTATCACGGATACAACCACCTCTTAAAACTAGTTAACTCTTAGTTTAGAGGCACAATTTGACATCAACTCTCAACTCGAATATCCTCAGAGAGTTTATAAGTGCTGGCTTCATGTTCCCAGGTGATCACGTGCAGCTAGCTCACGTGTCGTTATCTAAACCACGAGTACAAGTAAATAACACGTCCGAACTGTTATCACGGATACAACCACCTCTTGAAACTAGTGAACTCTTCGTTTAGAGGTACAATATGACATCAACTCTCAACTCGAATATCCTCAGAGAGTTTATAAGTGCCGGCTTCATGTTCCCAGGCGATCACGTGCAGCTAGCTCACGTGTCGTTATCTAAACCACGAGTACAAGTAAATGACACGTCCAAACTGTTATCACGGATACAACCACCTCTTGAAACTAGTGAACTCTTCGTTTAGAGGCACAATATGACATCAACTCTCAACTCGAATATCCTCAGAGAGTTTTTAAGTGCCGGCTTCATGTTCCCAGGTGATCACGGGCAGCTAGCTCACGTGTCGTTATCTAAACCACGAGTACAAGTAAATAACACGTCCGAACTGTTATCACGGATACAACCACCTCTTGAAACTAGTGAACTCTTCGTTTAGAGGCACAATATGACATCAACTCTCAACTCGAATATCCTCAGAGAGTTTTTAAGTGCCGGCTTCATGTTCTCAGATGATCACGTGCAGCTAGCTCACGTGTCGTTATCTAAACCACGAGTACAAGTAAATAACACGTCCGAACTGTTATCACGGATACAACCACCTCTTGAAACTAGTGAACTCTTCGTTTAGAGGCACAATATGACATCAACTCTCAACTCGAATATCCTCAGAGAGTTTATAAGTGCTGGCTTCATGTTCTCAGATGATCACGTGCAGCTAGCTCACGTGTCGTTATCTAAACCACGAGTACGAGCGTTGAGTAGCAGTGGAGCCGCATCACGATAACCGGGTTCTCGTATTTTTTAAATTAAGATTCTTGGATTATATTCGATTTATAAAATAATGTAGTCTTGCACGCACTTACGTCACACCCAGTAGTATGCTAATAGTTTAATTTAATTATTTGTCAAAAAATGTTTTAAAAGATTTATATCCTTCCGTAATATGGATGTAGGAAAACGAATATGGCTGTATGTGCAAAGAAACTTTACATCATTCTTATCGAAAAAAATTGTTTTTTTTATACCGTATGCAAAGTGAAACGTAAATGGAGTTTTGTGCGTTTTAATTTTTTTCAAATATGTGAATAAGGTAAAACACTGAAATGATTCTTAGAACGATGACAAAGACGATGACGACTCCGGCGTGAGAATCCCTCCTTTCCTCCCCCTACCTGTGGCTGGTTTTGATAGATAAATAAACAATTGCTTGCTTTCTCGGTATCTTATTTACATTTATTATGTCTGATAGGGCGAATTGATTAAATAAATTGAGATAATACTTCGAATTAGTTGATAAAAGTTTCCTGCTACACAACCGTTGCATGTTAGTCTAAGCTCCGCTTTCCAAGGTAAAACATGAGTGAATTAGCCAAGTTGCAGGAGTGTGGAGATTACGATGTCGAAACGTCGTTTAATAATTTCATCGCTTTGGCAAAAAGTTTAGATTCAAATGCGTATCCCGTACTTAAGGCAGGTTCAGCGAGTGACAAAACGAAGTTCGATACTATTTTCGAAAAGAATTTGGTTTGTGAGCAAGGAACTTCTAGCCCTTTGACCCCGTTGGGCATGATACTCGGTGTGGGCGGGTTCGGACTCGGCGGGATGTCCGGCTCAAGCCAAGGGTGCTTTGGGACCCTCGGAGGCTCATCCATCGTTTCCTCAGTCGTTTTGAATCTGATTCACGAAAGCATTACATCTTGGGACACACGTGGTTCGGTTCTGAGCGCAAGTTTTACCCCACCAGGTAGTAAGTACACTCACACGTTTCGCTCGCGCAACGGTAAGAAGTATTCGTTTATCGCCGTCGCCGGTGCCAATAAAGGAAGCAGGTGCATCACAGCTTCCATCGTGGAGGGTGGCGTGGGGCATACGATGGTCAAGATTAAGTTCAATAGCAGTAAAGCTGGGGCGTGGCACATCCTTGTCATCCTGGCAACCAGCGATACTGATCGCAAAGCACTGGAGTAAGAATCATGTCGCCAGGCAGCATCGTCATCTTCAAACTCGTATTCAAAGTTAAGGCAATAAGACATTTCACGACGATATATTTTGATTTGTACTTATTCTGTGATAGCATAAATTTGGAGTTTTATATCAATAAATATGTACTCTAAAAGAATTAATTGTGTTTTTGGTGATTGAAAAACACAAACGAAGTTTGAATTCAAGTACACTATGACGATATGCTAATTAATTAATTTGCTTTATTTTTGGAGAATTTTTATGAAAATTATAATAATTCATTGTTAATGTTTTTGTTATAGCCATGCTGCTTGTATTTCATCTCTTAACATTTATTGCTTTTATGATAGTTATATTAGTCCTATCTTTTTTGTCTAAATAATCCTTCAACAGCTTAATTTAGAAATCATTGTTAATAGTGATAGTTTTTCACAATTACTAGAAATAAAAATATGCACACATTGAATAATTGTCAAATGCTTTAAGAAACTTGAAGTAGCCTTTAAATGTGGCCTCTGTTCCATCCACCTTCACTAAAAAACTCTATATCTAGGTGCCCGCTAGGGCGCCGCAGCCAAGCCGCGGTGAACTACACACTCTGGCACCTTATACAGCAAGCAGGGTTGGGGTGATTTCGAGGTGTCGCCCAGCCGTAATGAAACGTGATGTGAGCTTGAAAACTATCAAAATGTAGGTAGGTACCTGACAACACATCATGACAAATTTGATTGGGGTACGAACATTCCTTATTGGTAAACTAGGAAAACGCTAAAGTCCCGCCGCGTTGATGGATGAGCTTTTAAAAATGTTTAGTTTGCATGGGATATCTTTACTTTTGCAAGTTCTTTGTTTTGCTGCCTACGCAATACGCATTGTAGCTGATTGTTGTCAAGTTTCTTTTGTTACCTGTCAATTGGTATTATTTTCCGTAAAAAACTTATATTAAAAGCTTTATTTCTATAGATTTTGGCTAACTATTTAAACTTTTTCTTTTAAAAGGTACTACATCATCATAACCTTAATGTCCATGTATAATATGAACGTTGTAGCCCCACCAGTTTGGTCAGAATTGGCCCAAATGGCACGAAAATATCGCACAAAAAATCAAAAAACTTATATTAAAAGCTTTATTTCTATGGATTCTGGCTAACTGTTTCAACTTTTTCTTTCAAAAGGTACTACATCACCATAACCTTAATGTCCATGTATAATATGAACGTTGTAGCCCCACCCGTTTGGTCAGAATTAACCCAAATGTCACGAAAAAATCGCACTAAAAATCGAAAAAAATCGTAAAAGTACGATATTCATGAGAAATATTTCTTCGATTGTACCCAAAAACAATACACCTCTAAGTTCAGAGATTTCGAAGGTCCTGTCAAATTTTCATCAAGATCGGATATGCCGTTTGCCTGGTAGAGAGTTAACAAACAGACAAAAAAAAAAAAAAACAAACAAAAAAAAACAAACAAAAAAAAAACACCCGAGCTAAATTTTTTGGGGGTCAGTGAAATTGAAGTCTTCGCTTCGCTCATCCAAAAAATGACTTGAAACATGCTCAAAATCACTTGAAGGATACTGGCTACTAATTCGTCAGTTTCGATTGGCCAGCGATTCTGAACAAACGGGTGGGGTTACAACGTTCATATTTTACACGGACATTAAGGTAATGGTGATGTAGTGCCTTTTGAAAGAAAAAGTTGAAAAAGATAGCTGGAAGGCATCCAAGTAAAGGGTATGATATTAGCTTTTTAAAGGTATATAATCAACAAGTAACTATAGAAACTTGACAATAATCACCTACAATGCGTACAAAAATCAATTCTTTGGGGCACGAGATATTTTACGACGTCATATAGTCAATTTGTATTACCATAGCAATTAATACTAGGTACTTTATTAAAATTATTCTAATTCTATTTTACCAAAAAAAAAATTGCAGTAGAACTTGAAAACGTAATGAGATCCCACGCATACAAAAAACTTGTAAAAATACAGCCAAACCTTACACATTCAAAAGTAATGAGATCTAAAAAAAGGGCCAATTTCATCTTCCCTTCCACATTTGCGCATTCTTGATTCATAAACGTACAGCGTCCCGTAACAACACCCTTGAAAAGCTTGGCAAAGTAAAATTTGCATGACTATTACGTTTAAATCAATAGCTGCAAATTCTATTTGGCCAAGCTTTTCAAGAATGTTGTTACGAGGCACTGTAAGTTTATGAATTAATAATGCGCAAATGTGGAAGAGAAGATGAGCTTGGCGCTTTTTTAGATCTCATTACTTTTGAGTGTGTATAAGGTTTGGCTGTATTTTTACAAGTTTTTTGTATGCGTGGTTAACTAGTCTCGAAGTCAAAGCCCTGGTAACATATTATAAAAATGTGAACCGTAGGCCTATACAAATTAAAATGTAAAATCGCATTAAGGTTTTATGTTTTAGTGTATGTGATTGGCTTGCACTAACTGTAAACATTAATGTGTGTTATTGTTTATTTTAATGGATATATAACTTATATCTTAAATCGGTGCGAACTCAATTAATCGTGCATTTAACTGAACTAACTCGAAGGAGGGTATGGGAATGTTTACACCCCTACTTGCCGAACTACATATAAAAACTAACTATACTCGGTCCTGGCCGTTGCTTCTGTCAGTGCTGTTCCAAATCAAACGATAAAACTTTCTTTTCGTTCGAATAAGCTGCAAATTTAAGCATGTTTTGGCATCACTGATATACGTTTTTCTCATTTTCTCATTTGTTACAGTTGTTTGGTTTCTACCGCCTCTAGCCGATAATTTGAAAGTCGAAGAAACATGTCTGAAAAGTTTGCTGAATGAAAAAAGGCATTTAGAAAAACAGAAAAAAATTGTGAATTTTTTGGGGCGGGACATAACTTGGAAATTATATTTAGATTTTTGATAAATAAATATAATTAATATAAAAAATATATAATTTCCAAAATTGAGGTTATGTCACGCCCAAAAAAATCACAATTTTTTTTCTGTTATTTTTAAGGCCTTCTTTCATTCAGAAAACTTTTCAGACATGTTTCTTCGACTTTCAAATCATCGGCCAGAGGCGGTACAATAGCCTTAATATGTAGTTTGCCTGTCCCATGACGGGACAAGATGGCCAGTGTAGGGTTATGGACAGGCGTTGAGTAGCTGTGCGAGTTGACAAAAAAAACTCATAAAATGTATCGTCAAAGCTAAATATCTCATTATTAGTGTTAATTGAATTCCAACAATCAAGTTAACATCGAAATGTCAATTTAGTGACAAATGCTTGTAACGTTTCAAGTTCCTACGCAAAACCTATCCGCGCCCAAGGCCAAGCCTGTATAAGACTAAGCCACTTCAAGTCCATACCTACAAGCATGATCCAAAGTCTTATACCCAGGGTGAAGACACTCAGCTGAGTCCAAGGTCAATTTTTAGTTAGGCCTACGTGCCAACAGCGGAATTCCTAGAACGCATTGAACAGTTGCTAAGCAGTTGAATCGCTTATCTCTCTACCATCCCATATTATCTAGATAAATACAACTTTGCTCAGTATAGATTCTCATCAATCATTCTAAAACATTGTTATTAAGCTAAATTAAGTTTGTGGAATAAGTTTGTTCAGTGATACTCATCATTCTTATTGACATTGCATCATTATGTTTTATCACCTGTCATGATACCATGGATAATATTGTCCTGCTCTTCTACTTGATACAAATGTCATATACTGATAATAATCATTGTCATTGTTTTAACATTTCTTACTTCCCAAATAAATGAATTCCGCTAAATTTGTGAACGCTTTAAAATGTAAAATTTCAATCAACAACCCGCGGAAGCTCCACTTGTGTGAAGTAGGCATTAGAGGATTATTAATTTAATACCAAATAACATAAAGCATTTTGCAATATTAAAAAATCATCCACTTAGGTGTACTACCCTACCCACTACTAAAGTCCATGTTATTCACACCAATGAACATTACAAATACATTTTTTTAAAGATTGTATCTTTCGATGTGACGCCAGAAAAAAATGGAGTGGAAAGTTGTAGTGTAATCAATATAATGCACTATTTTCAAAGATAGCAACATTAATTGCAATGTTTTCTTTTACTAATTAGAAAAGTTTTTGCATTAGATATTTATCACAATCCATCCATCACAGGTTCGGGTCGGGTTTAACTGAGCCCGTGTGGTCGGGCCTATTTCTGATTCCAGTGCAGAAAATTACGGGCTCAAATTCCGGTTTAGGAAAACGTTTTTAAATTCTTATATCGACCATAATCCATCAATATGATATTATGGATCAAGTAAACGATGACTTTAAAGCTAGCTTTGCAACGAAGCTACGCTAACAGAAAATAAGTGCTTGTAACTTGGTCTGAGCAGTGAAGAATACCATTGCCGTGAAAACCATTGTCAACGCAAAACTACGTGGAAATACAAGAGTTCTCAAAGATTAATTTAACGTAATTGTTTCATGTTTTCATGTTTGGCAGCAAAAATACTGTGGCATTAAAGTTAACAATGCGATCAGGAGAACAAATATAATATTTCTTGTTTTTAATTATTGTGTGGTGACTAAATACGCATTTTTATCGCTATTTGTATTTAAGGTAAATATTACCGCCCCCCCCCCCCCCCCCAAAAAAAAAAAAAATTGTAAAAAAAACGGCAGCCAAGCTCTTCTTCAAAAGTCTTCGGCTGTGAATGTTGTGAGATAATATAGAATTTGAGCCAATCTTTATATTCTTCCTCCCTAGTTTCGAATTGAAAAGAAGTAAGATCATTTCGCCTGTTGACGAGCGCCAAGCCAACCATTTTCGTGGTAAAAAAAGTAAAAATTTTAAACTCAAAATCATAAAAAAATTACTTGGCCATTGACTTTTTAAAGTTCTCGTAATGAACCAAATTCAATGGCCAAGCAATTTTTTTTAATGATTTTGATTTTAAAATTTTTACTTTTTTTACCACGAAAATGGTTGGCTTGGCGCTCGTCAACAGGCGAAATGATCTTACTTCTTTTCAATTCGAAACTAGGGAGGAAAAATGAAAAGATTTGCTCAAATTCTATATCTCACATACATTTACAGCCGAAGACTTTTGAAGGAGAGCTTGGCTGCCGTTTTTTTTTTTTTTTTTTTTACAAATTTTGGTATTTCGGGGGATATCACATCTTTTTGCTGTTTGTTTCATATCAAAGCGTGAAAAATAAACAACAATGCAAGTCATGGCTATATGGAGCACATGTGTTAGATATTTATTAATGGTTTTGAATTTAAACGGTATAAATGGTTTTGGTTTTGGTTTTGAAAGGAAAAGTATGACCCTCGATCATAAGTAAATCAAGAGGTCTGAAAGATACCTCCTTCGCCGACATCGCGTGTCAACTCTCTGTGCACGTGATTTGTATCGCCCTGTGAATTGCAACGATTGACGTAAATAAAAAACATGGCTGCTAATGTCAAAGGAAAATCCACTATTCACCAGAGGAACCATCAAACCTAGAAGAAATATAATATGGAACGTAAAGAGAGCATTATATATCGATACCTTGGCCTAGGCATAGCATTTAGACTAGGCCTTAGTTCTTACCTTTGTGTTAATTTCAATTAATTTGATGTAAGTTGTTAAACAGGTTGCTAGCCACCAAAGTTTGTTTTATGTTGTTTTTTTTTCTTCTAACTGCCTTCTAGATGTTGACAATTTTGTTGACCAAGAGTCTTTCAAAGCCCCCTAGATAATATTAATAAATAGTGCTTCCATCGATCGATTATGCAGTTCACAGGACAATACAAATCAGCAGAATCCCCCACCCACCCAGCTAGCCAGCCGGAAGGTTTTCGACCATGTTGAGACACTTTTTTTAAACATAGATCGGGTTATCGGATCTTGCTGATTTTTTTTGTAGGTCATGGACCACATATCAGGTCATAAACCGAGTTTCAAGATTGTAAATCTTTCGGGTCGACGTATGCAGATAGCTGAAAACTCCCCAACTCGGGTAGGAGTATACAGGTCGAGTTAGTCGTCAACCAGTCGCGTGCGCGTGCGCTTGGCTGCGGGCGAACGACCGCCGCACTAGATGCAATAATATATAAACGAATTTGTTAATATGGAATTTGTGTGGATTTTTGTACAAGTTGGTACACATTCTTTTCTCTTCAGTGGCATTTTAAACTGGGATCGCCTATTTGATAGTTTGATTTATGTAAGTAATGCTGATAAAGTATTCCGCCAATGTGAAGCGCCATAGATAGCAGTACTTACGAAATCTAGGCGGGACATAATCTGAATCACTCTTGAATCATCGTTTGTACTGTTATCATCATAGAATTGAGATAAGAGACGAACGCATACAGGCAAGTAGGAGGCAACAGACTATAGTCGAGGTGTGGAAAGTGGAGAATCAATACATTTAATTCCTCCGTTTGGCTGTAGAATATTCTGAAAGATGTCGAGTGTAGGAGAAAAGGACACCACTTTGTCAGTGGAAGATCAAGAAAGTGTTGAAGATACAGCAGTGGCGGAGAGCAACGTTGACAATGAAGATAATGTCGAAGACAACGCAAAAGTGGAAAATATCGGTCAATGTGACGTTCCTACCGCATTCGATGAAGCTTGGAGATGTGTAGGAACCGTCCCTCCGAGGACAAATTTGCTACACGAAGGCAATGGAGTACATTTTACAGTTTATCACCGGGAAGAATTCACACACACAGGTAAAGAAGCTGTGCAAGACCAGGATATTGTGCAAGGTCACGTTGGGCAACACGTGCAAGCTGTGCAACGCCAGGATATTAAGCAAGGTCAACCTGTGCAGCACCAGAATCTTGTACAAGGTCATGTTGTGCCAGCTGCGCGTGATGACAGTACGCAGAATGAGGTGCGGGCACGGTTCGCCCCCAAGATAGCGTCAGCTGGTAGGAAGTCGTACGGTATTCTACGCGAAGGACTAATGAAAAGTGGCGAAACTTTGCTTAATGAATACACTTCGCCACCTTTGACCTACAAGAAGGGTGTGGTCTTCAACAGCGACCAGAAACATTCCTACTCGTACAAGAGCCCAGATGGTGATACAATCTCAGCGTATGCGGTGATTGCAGAAGATGTGCAGACCGATCTGATCACAGCGGACGTGGTGGACGGAGGGATCGGGATGAACCACATCAAGGTGGAAGTTAAGAACCACCAAGAGGGTCCGTGGGGCTACAGGGTGGTGATTGGTGGGAGGAAGAGCTCTGTGTTGTAGTCACAGCTATCTTGTGTGTAGCTTCATGCGGTGATTGCAGAAGATGTGCAGACCGAGCTGATCACAGCGGACGTGGTGGACGGAGGATCGGGATGAAACACATCAAGGTGGAAGTTAAGAACCACCAAGAGGGTCCGTGGAGGTGATTGGCGGGAGGAAGAGCTAGTTAGTATGTGGCCGGCGAGTTTGATGAGTTAAGTGTGTGTGAAACTGTATAAGAAACGACCTAACGAAGTCACATAACTTTTAAAT
Organism: Sweltsa coloradensis; assembly: GCA_024449915.1. Lineage (NCBI taxonomy): Eukaryota > Metazoa > Arthropoda > Insecta > Plecoptera > Chloroperlidae > Sweltsa > Sweltsa coloradensis. The sequence continues at coordinate 17,967 of JAMZAV010002961.1, forward strand.
GACATTTGTTGATTTTGTTTGATGATGCAGTTTGGTTATGGTTCGGTAGATAAAAAAAAATACACTTGTGTGTTTAACCAAATCAAATTTATCAAAGGTTGTTTAAAGAAAATAGTTCCAACATGATTTTGTTTGTAAGGCATAATTTGATCTTTAGAATGACTAGAAATTAATCAATGAAAAACTGTCTCTAGCCTGGCAACGAGAAAAGATAAGACTGCATGCCGATGTCCTTCAGAGATATAATACGAGCTATGCGTTCATCGTTAGGCGTATCTCTATTCCTTGAGAGCCACATTGATAACATAGGTGTGACATATTCTAGATAAGCGAATGTGTCGCGTCGTTCACACTGTTATAGTCTTTCGTTATAGACGCACGCGCCACTGAACTGCCATGACTCTTGCTACAGCCATCCAAGTTGGGGAAATAGTGGGACCTCAAAATCTGAGGGCTGTACAACAATCATCCGCAACAAGATTCGAGACACGTGGTAGGAAGACATACAGTATTCTACGCGACGGATTGCCTACCAAAGGACACACAGTCCTTCAAAATGAGCTTCAGTCGGAAAATTACGAACCTGAAAATTCTTCTGATACTGGCCAGTTTTGCGAGTATGAATATAATTCTACGGGCGGTAAAACTATTTCGTTCTACCTAGTGCTTGCTGAAGATGTTGAAAACGAGCACATCACAGCAGATGTTGTGGGGGGTGGAATCGGAGAGAAACATATCAAGTTTCGCTTGCAATGTCATGAGGCGGGCCTCTGGCGTTTTAGGGTTGTGATATTTGGGAAATGAACTGCCAATACTGATGGTATTTATTTAAATTACCAAATTTCTTTGACGTAAGGTGTATTGTTATCTTTGATTGTTCTTTACTGTTTTGAAATTATGCATTATAATCACATCTCAAGTACTGTAACTTGCATGGTAAATAAATAAATATAATAAAATAAATTACAGTATATGAATTAACAATGCTATTGCTACCCTTTTCAACTCTTGTTTGTTTACACCATTATATGGCGTGTTTGAAATATTTCCCAAAAAATGTTTTTTTAATGATTAATACTTTTGATTTAATTACACATCTTATTAACCTAAATGATGTAAGAGAAGTCCTAGGCAAAGCTTCCATCATTAGAATATAACTTCTTGAGATGGTTGGATCAAGTATAAAAAACTATGAGTTTGGTGGAGGTGCCGGGTATAGACTATAGTAAATTAATCCCGATTCGTACACATGGAGGAGGTACGTTTACAAAATATTATGGAAACGACAAAGTCGTTGATAGACGAGTGAGTGAGCCATGTGTTGAGTACCCGGGAACATCCCCTTTCCTCCCCTATACCTAAGGCTGGATCTAGCCCATATTGGGCAACGATACCGGGTATTCAGCACATGGCTCACTCACTTGTCTATCAATGACTTTGGCGTTTCCCTAGTCCATAGTTGGATAAGGCGCCATTAAACACGGAATGTGGGAGACCTGGGTTCGATCCCCTAGTCAGAAAAGATTTTGTAGTTTATGGATTGTATTTTAAAAAAAATATTAAACATGTTTTGAAATGCATATAACGCAGTATAGTCTATACATCAACCATGACAATACTATGGAAAACATAGCTAGTACGAATTACGAGTTAAGATCGCAAGGTTTACTCAATGTCCCAGCGGAATTTAGGGGAACCTTGGTCACTGCTATGCATGTAATCACAGCCTGCCAAAAATTATTTGATAAAAATTACTTCTTCAAGAACAAAAGCATTGTTGTTAAAATGAAACCTTACACATTCCAAACATATTTTTCAATTTATTATTTCTTGTAGGTTTAAATCGCAACGGGTTTTTCTCATTTTGTTAGCAGTTCACAGTGAACTGGTCACGGATGTCTGTTTAAAATTTCGGCTCAATCTATTTGGCCGTTCGGCCGTATGAGCCCGGACGGACAGACATTTTACAAACATTTAACAGACAAATTAATCACGACAAAACCTGATCGAGCAGCGTTATAGACTTCGTTTCGCTGCGCTCACTCGTTTAATCGACTCGTACAAAAATTAATACATGTTACAAAAATAGATTCAATTAGGCCTTATATTTTTCGTAGCATTTATAATCTTAATTGGTTTAAGTTGTTAAATTAAACTAGGGAAACGCCAAAGTCATTGATAGATGAGTGAGTGAGCCATGTGTTGAATGCCCGGTACCATTCCCCATACTGGGCTAGATCCAGCCTTAGGTATAGGGGAGGAAAGGGGATGTTCCCGGGTACTCAACACATTGGTCACTCACTCGTCTATCAACGACTTTGGCGTTTCCCTAGTTAAAATCAATTCTTTTTGTAGTGTTCTAACATTGTAGAATAGTATGGGAAACATGGCCAGTACGAAAACGAGGTAAGATTGAAAGGTTTACTCAATCACTGTGCGGAGTTTTGGGTAACCTTGAGCGTGCAAGATTTGATACATCTTGGTCAGTGCAGTGCACCTCCTGACATTCCAAAAATTAAAATTCTTCCCGAAAAACACATTGTCGTTAAAATAAAACCTACACATTTAAGCCTATTTATCCATTTATTATTTACCTACCTAAGGCCTCCCTAGCCTATCATAGGCTAAAGTGGCGCATTATGACCTTACAGTTGACTTGCCTTTATACCAACTAAACTTAAAACTCTATTATTTATACCTATATAATTATCAAACTTAAATGCAAATGTTGCCGTGTACTCAACACATGACTCGCTCACTCGTCTTACAACGACTTTGGCGTGTTCCTAGTCTAGTTGGCTAAGGCAACCTTATACCTGGATTGTGGGAGACCTGGGATCAATCCCCTTGTCGGGAAAGATTTTTTAATTTATAGATTATTTTAAAAAAATGATTAAACATGTTTTAAAATGCATATAACGCAGTGTAGTCTACATCAACTGTGACAATACTATGGAAAACATAACCAGTAGACGAAATACGAGTAAAGATTGCAAGGTTTACTCAATCTTCCAGCGGAATTTAAGGTGACCTTGAGCGTTCAATAGTCTATACACCGTGGTCACGGCATACAATCACGGCCTACCAAAAATTATTCGATATAAATGACTTCACAAAAGTATTGTTGTTAAAATGAAACCTACACATTTCAAGCATATTTTTCAATTTATTATTTCTTGTAGGTTTAAATCGAAATGGATTGCACTCATTTTGTTAGCAGTTCTCAGTTACCTGGTCACGGATGTCTGTTTAAAATTTCAGATCAATCTATTTGGCCGTTCGGCCGTATGGGACCGGACAGACATACATTTAACAGAATTAATCACGACCAAGGCCCGATCGAGTGGCGTTGTAGACTTCGTTTCACTGCGCTCACTCGTCCAATTATGTGATCACAGATTTTTAACAAAAACACAGTTAAAAATGTGTTTGAGCAATCATCTTCAAAAAATGTTACTTGTGTTTATTATCTTCGGTGTTATGTTAAGTTGTATTTATTATGTTCATGTGACAATATTAGTGGCACTGAATCAGTGAAACCTTTTCCCTTGATAAAAAATAATAACTCGACGAGTTCAACACAGAACAGGGCAATGACCAGCAGTCAATACTTGTACTCTCGGCGGGTCCCTAGAGGTCTGGAGTGTCAGATACCAGGGAAGCTGATAGATGAAATACATTGGCTCGGCGATCCCGCTCGCTGGCGACCGAATTCATCATGAGTTAGATCCTAGACGACAAGTAATTGCAATCTCCTCTCCAATCCACGCGACGTATCTGTCAACCCTTCTCAATGAGAGAGAGAGAGGGGGGGAGAGAGTGGGGGACTATTAAACAAAACACGGAAGCCTGTAGGACTTGTAAATTCACACTATTAGCTGGTTTTGAGGTTTAATAGTATTCGATTATAAATAATTGTGACACATAATATTTATAAGCTGTATTGACTACAGACGATTAATTATTCCACATTGATATTAAGTTTTCATGATCCGATATCTAATTGAAAGGTATTGATTTAAAATGTGTATACCACCATCGATCGGTAATCGATTACTTGACACTTTTAAGTGTTTTTTCCCACATTTATTAAGTATAGAGCAGAAACAAGTTTCAATCTCTTTCTTTAATAAAATTCGCACTAAATTATAGTTTATCAATATGGTCACCCTATTTCTTATCTTGAACTAATACTATAAATAAACTATTTAAGTCATAAGTACCCTAATACTTTCCAAATACTATAGGCCTACACAAATCGTTTGCAGGTATATCGATAAATAATCGATAGAAATCCATAATAAGTAGAAATGACTGAGTAGTGGAAGTGTTCCATGGTCTATGTCAATGTTCGACAACACATAGAAAGCTGAATTAATTAAGGGTGATCGTTCGTAACTGACAACGTAATTTTAATACAAAATTTGGATATGTTCTTGATTATATTGTTAATTAAAGTCCACGTATGACATACTTCCCAAATCTCATGCTTTTGGCTTAAATCTCAACATTTCAAAGATTTGTTTGGAAGTCGGATTTTGTCAAATTTTACAGCAATGAATTATGCATGATTTCGGTGTAATATTTATTTCATAATGCAATCAAAAATATTATTTGATCAAATAATAAATGGACATAATACGAATCTATTCATACACTGTATCGACGAAATATCCAACAGTAATTTCCCCTCAAAAATTAAAAGCTAACACAGTGCAACTGTTGATATGGAGTATTATTTTTCATTTAACTTCCCCTTGTCCTAATTGCAGTCTGCATTTTATTTATCCCCGCCTATATAAAGCATCTCTCTTGCTGAATGGTTTGCCGTAATTTCGATCAGTGGTTGAAAGAGAGATATAGCAATGCGACCTTTGACGATATTCACGCCTACGTGAGCGTATAAAGGCTAACCGTTTGGCAATAATGCACGGTTTTGGATCGCACATTTATTTATTTCGAATCAAACAAGTTAATATGCAACCACGGATATTGCCGAAAAAATAACAATAATCAAGACACATTTTTAAAATGGATCGTTATTAATGATATATGAGTTTATACGAGAAATCAAATACAGTCTCACTGGGAAGTGAGGTTCTTTTCTCGTGGGAAACTTGCCCAGGGAAAGTTGGTTGTCCCTCTTCAGGTGTGTATTTAGCTGGGTATTTATAGTAGGTTAGCAGTAGCGTAGCCACTAGGGGGCAGGGGGGGCGAATGCCCCCTCCCCCCCGCCCTCTTGTCCTAGCGCCCCATAACCACCTGCCAAGTCCCAAAAATACATACATGTGAAATAATAAATACCTAAATCCTTTGTGACACCTTTGTCCCCTGTCGCCTTTGTAGGTAGCCATGTGCCGCCTATGTTGATAAAACCTCGCGCGGAACAGATTTGCTTCAACATTGCTTCAAATTTTTCCTGTTTAGAACCATCCAGTTTTTCCGATGAAAGAAGCTTTTTTTTTTTAGTCGGCGCCCCCTAAAAATTTCCTGCCCCCCTAGACCCAAAACCTGGCTACGCCACTGTAGGTTAGTACGTTAGTCGTCGTTAGTAGTGATGGAAATGACCCAAGAGCTGTTTTAGAGGACTAAATCCCTTGACCCCGCGTCCCCGTCTGGGCCCGGGGTAGAATTGGCCCAGAGCATGGCTCTGCTAATCGTAAAAGGCGATTCAATTGAGAAAAAGTCCACCTCGCAAACATCAGCTAGTTCGAGCAGAGTATCTTTTTACTCCCCGAAACTAGAGGCGAGCTCTGGCAATCGTCGTCGGGGACCTTGCCCCCTTCCCTTGACGACCCCCCGGCGACGATGACAATGACACAACGAACGATGACAAAGACGATGACGACCGCGACGTGAGAAACCCCCCTTCCTCCCCTTACCCGTGGCTGGTTCTGACCAGCATGGGCCCCTCCTCCCCACCCCCCTTAGGCTAGAGTGGTGCATTATGACCTAACGGTTGACGCGTCCTTAATCCAAATAAACCAAAAAAAAACTTGCATTCGCAATAAGGAAATAAACCTATGCCGTTGGCGGGTATCGAATCCGGGACCTCTCGAATCAGTCACTGGTGCGTTACGCTTGTGCTCTTCTGTCGGTACTGAAAAATAAAGTATTTTAAGAGTATTCTAGAATTTGATTTGACAGTTATAATCATTTTAATTGTAAATTAGTCGCGAAACAAATTTGTTCCAAAAAATTTCATTTTTAACATCAAATCGTTAAAAATTTCACTTTCAAGAATCTAGTCGTTATCTTACATAATACATTTCCAAAAGTGTCCGATTTATTTGCTTGGCAAGCCTAAATATTCATTTCATTTTCATTTCATTCTTTATTCACAGATTCTTACATAGTAAAAATATACCCTCTCCTGAGAGAGAGGGAGTGAATAACTAGCATAGTAATTAGAATTCAGTGTGGCCTACGAATATACCAAGGCAATAATTTACCACCAGAGATTTTTAGAAACAGTTTATTGATACGGAATAAAAGGGAAAGTGTTCCTGATGAGTTTTTTCAACGTGGGCGAGAGTGTATGACAGCGCATAAACGAGGTCGGACGTGCCATGCAGCCTACCCTTCCACGTTCACGTGTTTACTTTAAGAAATTGCGTGCGATTGCAATCTGCCGTCAAAGACAGAATCAAAATGAATATTTTATTCAGGCTCCCTTGCCGTTTTACACGACTCGCGAACGTATGCTTTACCACGTGAATAGTTACGCTTTTAAACAGTTGATATTATCTTGTTTCTTTACTTTCGAACAAAGTTTCGGCGTTGCATTCAAATAGTAAGGGAGATGTATGGTAAAAGTTGGAATTTAGCAACCCTTCCTGAAAGTTATACTCGTAGAGGACTTTGCTGAATCTTATCGTCCTACCTGTTTAAACCATGGAGATAGATTGTGCCCTGGTATATTGCGCTGCGTTATAGGAGTTAACGAACTACAAAAGATACAGAACAGTTCGTTTGGAAATCATCTGTACAGACAAACTTCAATATTGTACCCAGACTTAATTAGTCGGGAAACACTCCCGTAGGTTGAGCAATCTGGATATCAAACAATCATACTCAACCAAGGATCGACAGTCTGACCCAAAATTGATATTAAGCGGGGTTCCACCCCTTTTTGCACCCAGAAGGACCAAATTTGCCATGTTAAGTGAGGTACCTTAATCCCCCCGATTTACACAGTATTCAAATGTTTCTCGTTCGGTCGGGTGACACCTCGAAAACACCCACTCGGCTTGCTGTATATACGATGCTTGAGTGTACTAGCGCGCCGCGGCTTGGCTGCGGTTCCCTTGTTGGCACCTAAATATGACTGTGTGGGTCTCTGAATACGAATTATTTCATGAGTTTATTTAGGTTATTTCTTGTGGGGTCCAAAAGTTCATGAAAAGACAACCGAACGCAGGATAATTTTTTTTTGGATGTATTGCATTGCACAACCCGGCACCTCCACCATTTATTTTATAAAATTCTTTACTGTTTATCTGACTTTATTGTTGATACACGTCAAGTATAATGGCGTGTATATGTAATTATTAATAAAATGAAATAAATAAAATACATGTATATTTGTATTGAGTCTTTCCATTTAGTCCCGGCCTGATTGTCACTGGGGGACTTTCATTTAAAGTGGACCGAGCCAGCCCTGTCGGCGCAGCACCATCGAAGAGCGAAAAACGAAACATGTTGATATGGTTCCGTCTATATTTTAAAACACAATTTGTTTCATGATGTTTTGAAAATGGCGCCAGAAGTTGGTATTGTGTGAGCGATAAAAGATGATCACGAAATCAATGGTTAGGTAGATTTGATTTAAAACCACCGTCGATTTGGTGGTGTCCAAAGTGATCGCGCCTTCAACCAATACACCACAGATAACTAATCGAATTAGTTATCTGTGAATACTGCTAACAGCGAGGCTTGCGTGATAATAGGTGAGTTCGCTCGGACTGATTGCATTAGGGCCTACCATGCATCAAAGCAGAGTGGAATTATACCCCGTCGAGCAGCTATGAACATGTGGAGTACCTTGGCAACACGAACGAACGCTCTAACGGCCTTAACATGGACTGGATGGTTCAAGACATGTTGATATATTGATCATATTATATTATCAATGTGACATAATATGTTGACATATTACTCTTTGATCGACATTACTAAAGGATAAAGGTTTGCAGCTGCCTCTATGTTAGTTGTATATTATTCTTTACACACACATGAGATCTCCATAATATATACATTTTAATAACTATATTTCCTTGTCTTTAAGGGCAGCCATAACTTTATCTTCAAGTGCTACTTGTTTTGGTGTCATTTGTGATTTTTATTCCCTTCAAAACCAATAGATTGATTATGGCAATCTTAAATTCAATCTCATTTCATGTCATTTAGATTTTTATTCCCTTCAAAACCAATAGACTGATTAAAGGAAATCTTAAATTCAATCTCATTTCATATCATTTAAGTTTTTATCAATCTTGAAGAGTTAATAATATTTTTTGCGCGTTACGGTCGCTTATCTAGTAACATGCCAGTGTCAGTTATAACAAAACACTTTAAAGATACAAAATGTTCACACAAGTTAAGTGCACTTTCATTCATTCTTATCTTGTAGTAAGTGTACTTCATAAATTTATCTATTACTAGTGTTAACGATCGAAGTTGAAATCCAGCCAAATTTCAGATTGATTTGAGGTTCTGTTTCACACGTGACCAATGACCGTCCAAGTGTGATGATGTCATCAACGGGAAAGTGTTTAATTAGTACAAGTTAATTTCCCGATAGAGATAGGTTCAATATTCTACAACGTTCTCAACAGGCCAATAAAGGAATGGTCGGACGGTGTATTCCCCCTCTCACGCGAAGTGGACCCTCCAGTTTCAAGTTGCGCGCGGGATTAACTAAACTGACGGGTATCGAATGCAACAACAGCGAAGTACGAACTGTTATTAGATGAGCCAAACAGATTTCAACCATTCCTCACTTAATAATCTCGGTCACGGGGAAATGTACAGACTCACATATTGTACTGTTTGGGCCATTTTTTTGTAATTGGTTCTATCGCTAATAACTTATGTTAATCGTACAGTTTCGTTTTAGTTTTTTAATTTTAATTTTTAACGTGGATTGACGCTCGTAGAAGAAAACTATGGGACCCATAGTTCGTCCCAGCTCAAGAAATACTAAAGCGGAATGTAGGTAATGGAGGCTTATTTAAAAAATAAAAGTAATGTAAGACCTTTTTAAGTATAGGGCTAGTGTTGTACACTTTAGCCTTCTCAATTAATACGTGAATATTATGGTGTTCGTACAACCTAAAAGCATGTGATTAACATTTATGGTCTGAATAATTTTAAGGACTTTCTTTGAGCTTATATTTAACCTGGTTTAAGTTGACTTGAGACAAACTATAGGTGATGATGAGCTACTTCCATTATCGGATGAATCCAACATGTTATCTCAAACGCTGCTCGCTTTGCTTTGTGTAATTAGTTTTCCACGTCGTAGCTGCACATGATGCATTTAAAATGCACCATTTCCGTTCTCTTGTCTGTGTTCTGTATCGCTCTAGTTTACACCCACGCCACCACGAACACCTCTGGGCAAGAGCCTCTCGGTTGTTAGTCACAAACGAACACTTCCAGTGCAGCTGACTCGGTCACAACTCGCGCTGACTAGCTCTTCTTAAATAAACTAGTTTTCACGAATTAACTAATCTTCTACGTAAGGGATTTCAAACTAACAGGGAAACTGGTAGTTAATCTTACAACGGAACTTCCTATTAGTACACTATTGAACCATTTATAATTAACTGAAGTTTGTGATATATTTTTCAGAAAAACTATCCAACCAAAACTTCTTTATTGTTAACAATTCCCAAACACAATTTTTGGACAATAGGTGAACGAACTTGATTAATTTCTCCAGCTACATGTTTGGTGCAATCACGTAGTTTTAATTAATTACATGTATCAATTGAAACGTCATGGTAAAGGTTTACGCAGGTAAAATAAACTAAGATTTCCGTGATCTATTCTTGGTTTCTCCCTAAATATAATTTTGACTGTTATCTTCATGTATAACCTACTTACCTTTACATTTATTACCGTTGCCAAAATGTCATACATAACAGCCATTTACATCGAAATGATTTAACACATTTTATGAACGTCAGAAATTATAAGGCTAATTATTCACTATTTTGCCCGTATTTTATGTTTTAATTTCATATAAAAGTTTATTTTGAACTCAGTTACGTTATTATTAAGTTATTAACTATACAAATATTTTAAATCACTCCAATTGCGCGTTTCTCTGTGAGCGCTGTCACCGCATGCTAGCCATACTTTCAGCTTCCCCCATTTCCCTTTAAAAAAATCAGACACAACTGTTCCCGAGTTTACATCGACCAAACATGAAATGTCAACATGAAACGGAAGCAAAACAGAGTTATGTTGTGTTTGAACAAAAGTGAAACGATGTTTTTATTGCATAGCACTTAAAACTTGAAACTGGGTGATGTGTCGCATTCAAAAGAGGTCATCCATCGACTCTGCTAATAAATATGTTTCTATTACATCCCCAACTCTCCTCACTCGACTATATGAAAGTTCTGTAAAAATTCACTACATTCATAGAGGCCTACGAACCTATGATCGAATGTAATTTTTTTTAAGTTTACCGTTTTCGCATTTCTGCAATCGTGAATCGTCCATAAGAGCATGCATATTGAACATGGTGTTACCGACAGTGTTGGCTCGGGCGCTAAGCGCTCGACTCTGATTCGGGAGGTCCCGGGTTCGAATCCCGTCGAGACCGGCAATCTTGACTGAAGGTTTTTTTCGAGGTATTCCTCAGTCGTTAAGGCGAATGCAAGGGATTGAGTCCTCTTAAACAGCCCTCGGACATCCCTTCACGATTTCCTATCCGCACATACCTAGTTCACCTGAAGAGGGGCTAATTGCACCCTATAACAGGTTTCCCACGATAAAAATTTAAATTTAACATGGTGCTAACTGCAACTACACCTACAGGCCGAACTTGAACTAAACCTTACTCTTACCGACAGTGTTGGCTCGAGCGTTAAGCGCGCAACTCTGATTCGGGAGGTCGCGGGTTCAAATCTCGTCGAGACCGGCAATCCTGATTGAAGTTTTTCCCGAGTTTTTCTCAGACGTTAATGCGAATGCAAGGGATTGAGTCCTCTTAAACAGCCCTCGGACATCCCCTAACAATTGTCCTATCCGCAACATTTAGATACCTGAATTGCACCCTGGGCAGGCTTCCCACGGAAAATTATTATCTTTCTTTAGCAATATTGTACGTTTTGGTGAACATTTTCTAGGAACCAATGAATTTACCAGACGCCCACACGAATAGCCCCCCCCCCCCCCACCGCCCCTTTTACCTCAATCCAACGTGTTTTCCTAGAGAATGTACGATACCCACAGTCGATACAGAATCGCGTGACAATGATACCGCCCCGTTGCTGACACAGCATATTGCATTCTGTCTCGCGCTGACAACATTAGTTGCCCTTATACCTTTCTGTTATCAAAAGCAGATTACAGAAAACGGCTGTCTCGTTGGAGGGTAATAAATCGAGTGTTCCGTCGCTTCCTTCCTGTAATGTTTTTTTAGTGAGGCGCGCGTCCGCTAAACTCAAGAGCCCGCCCGTCTGATAAAGTGTTATGCTGCTCCGAGTATAATCTTGTTGAACTTTAAAATTGGATCTTGGAAATGCAATTTGGAAAAATGTTTGCTTATGGGAAAATAATAATGGTTTTAATTTTTTCAATATACGTCTTGTATCTAACAAACGTATTACGTCGGAGATGAAATATCGATTAGCTATGGGATAGTTGTTTTATTTGCAGTGTAAGTAATGACTCTAATGCTACGACGATAGGGCTGAACATACACCGGCTTGCCAAATCTGAACGCAGGTAGCTAGAAAAATTGAAGAATATTAGTTTTGGGAGGGCACGAAAGCTGTCCGTGTACGTTTGTTCTTTCTTTAACTCTATTGGTGCGTTTTTAGGTATTTATTTTAAATACAGTGATATCTATTTAAAAATACCCCTTTTTTATTTGTTGTATATCATATTTTACAATAATTTATACCATGATACTTGTGAACTTTTATGCAATGTTTGTCTGAACACTCACCAAACTTAATTATTGTTTAAACCCATACTTTTAAATTATTTAAGAAGACGTATACTAGTTTATAATAATCAACTTTCCAATAAAACATTGTGTTCATGTAAGGTTCACAAAGAAACTAGTTCGAACTTTAAATACTTTGCAATAAACTGCTCAGGGACAACCTTCCCTCTCCAAGTGACTAATTTTTTATTTTGTGTATTGATTGTTTGGGGAGGGATGTCCTATAAATATATTATAGTTATAAAACCCAGCCTACATCTTGTGACTGAAGAAATATTTGACAAAACTTAAGTCAGGACTGTCGCGGACGATTTATGCGCCGCTATAACATGTATCGAACCGATGTCTTCCCGAATCTGAATGTTACGTGTACGCTTGGGCTTCTTCTATCGGTGTTACTAAAAGCTCAAGCCTTCCTCTACCGGACGTCTATGTGCCTCTTGTCTCGCCTACCCAGAGACTCTGCGAGACGAGAGAGTTATCGGCTACCCCCGGTCCAGGCGTCTGCGCCCAACCTGTCTCGTTTTGATCGAATTGTTTTCGGACTCGTTTGTCTTTGTAGCAACCCCCACGTTGCTATCGTCGTATTTTCACAGACCGCTGGATATTAAGAAAGAATGGAAGATTCGAATTCCTACTAACGGCTTCCTTGCCGACGAACCGCACAAAACCAATCATTACTCAATTTCGTTTTGTCCGTGGTGTCGACCAAATTGGACGTTCCAACGCGATTTCATCAAATAAGAAGCAACCGTTTTTGACAAATGAACGTTGAAAAGTATGGAGGCATTTTTTTAAAGTGGGATTTGTACTTGAATAAAAACGTTTGGCAGTCACGCTCACGCAAAGACAAACACACACAGTAGAGTGAGGATGACAGATGTTTGAGATTGAGGCGCCCTTTAAACATTTCACGATACAAAGAAGAAAGATAAGATAGAAAGTGTGGTCTGAATCATTTCTCACAGATGTGTACTCAAGAACAAACAAGTATTATTAATAGGAAAACGCTTAAGTCCCGCCGCGTTGTTGGATGAGCGTAATTGGTGCATTGAGCTGCCATGTGTTATGCGGATTTTCTGTTGTTCTGTGAAAAAATCATTACTTATAGTTGATGATTTTTTAAAAATTAATTAAAATTAAATAAAAAATAAACTTTAATTTTTAATTTTTTTAATTAATCGTAATTTTAAAAAAGAAAAATATCGTAAAATTGCGATTTTCATAAGAAATAATTATTCGATTACGCTCAAATTTCACATGAATATATTAATTCATAAAATTAAGGTTCTGTTAAAAAGTCATGACAATCGAATAAAGCATGTAGGTGTTATCAGTCGAAGAATTGTTTTAAAAAAGAAAAAACCCGTAAAATTTCGATTTTCATGAGAAATAATTTTTCGATTGCGCTCAAAAACGTGGCAGTTCTAAGTTCAAAGATTTCGAAGGTCTCCAGAAAATTTGATCGCAATTGGAGTATCGGTTTAGCCGGAATCGTGCTGACAAACACACAAAAATACAGAAAAAAAGAAAAAAAGAAAAAAAAAACATTCCGGATTTTTTTCTCCAGTGTAGTGAAATGGAATCTTCGCTTCGCTCGCTACGTTCGCTACGCTCATCCAACAATAAATCAGCTAAGAATTTAAGTAATGGAGCAGGGGCACACGCAGTTATTCGTACTCGCCTAGTTTGTGAAAACCTGCGACTAAAAATTAAATTGCTAAAAAAGTAAAAAAAAAAAAAGTGAAACTTGCCTATCAAAAATAATGTTTAATAATGTACGATTGAAGAAAAACGTGTGTATCCTTGGTATACAACCATACAAAATGATGTGTTAATCATACACTAACTCTGTAGTGAAAGACCCCAAAGATGTAAAATGTCTACTGCCCCCTACATAATATATAAGATGACGCTACAAAATAAATGTTCACCCAAATAACTATTCAATTTACACTTTAGTTACAAGAGAGGCATTAATCATGTTTACGCATGATTACAGTTAGGGCTTTGCGTGTATCAACATTCGTGTTTCATCTGGTTCGAACAAAAGAGCGGAATGGAAATTTATACAAACTATTATTAACCGAAATCAAAAATTTTCAATATGGATGAACAAATTCGAAATTAAATGATTTCGTGCTTGTTGTTTAAATCGCTTAATTAGTGCAATCACATACATACGAGTCGGAAGGTCTAAGTTGTAACGAAGTACTTTAGAGCAAGGTCAAAATACCGTCTAGCCTTCTCGTATAGGTAATAACTAATAACATCCCTGTGCAGGCACCGTGGAAAGCCGTATAGACAGGCAATTGGGACAAGTCCGCAATAATCAATGTCCCGTGCTGCACGTCATTAAGCAATAAGTTGTTGAACAACACGGGAATCATTTCTTCCGAGCGACTAGCCAGAGAATATTGCTCTACGCACATTACACATGGGACTACGCCGTGCACTGTAGGAACATTTCCTCGGTCCCGCCTGCCGAGTGCGTTCGTTTGCATTACACTACACTGCTGGAGGCAACGGAGCGAACACCTTATTGAACACATTCTACTCTAAAGAGTTTTACCGCAGAAAATCTTTTAAATCTCACCAGAGTACACTGAGAGTAATTTGTTTCCACGTGCATCTCAATAGGAGCAGCTTTTTATATGAAATTAAGAGTTATTTTGTGAAATGCCCCCATTATCTATCTAAGATCGCTTAATGACAAATAGGGAATATTTCTGTTTCTTGGTTTTATAACCTTTTACTATTTTAAGACATGGTTAAAATTAATATGCATTTACACATAATTTACAGTTTACAAATAATTTATGTGCACAGAGTGCGAAACAATATTCCGGAATGTATTGTTCCTGTTTATCACTTGGCGGATAAATTCCCTACGATTTCAGTAGGTGAAAAGTCTATAGCTGGGACTGGATAGTGTAAAATATCACTCCCAAATATCTTCATATACCACTTCAAAGGTGTAGACTACGGTAGCATGTTGTCCTTCCCTAGTTTTACCATCAAACTCCCATATCGCCAGCTACAAAGCATACACATAAATCTACCGTTAAATCCCACTTAAAACGAAACAGGACATTAATGTTTGACCGCACACACTTTCTACTCTCGCACCAGGCTGTAACAAAGCGTTAACGTTGATTAAAATGACAGACGCAAGTGACACTGACATGCGTTCCTCGCAGTTTATCTGACATTAAACTCGGGCACGCAAACGAGACGAGGAGCGTTTGTCAGCAAATAAGCGCCAATACAATGGTCAGGGCGCTTTATACGCACCCTTATTTTTAGTATTTCTCTTGCCGGATCAGTTCGTTCAATTATCTAAAGATGATAATATTGATTATAATTCTAGATTTATGACATTGCGGAACTTTTGTTTTCAAAATTTAAAAAAATGTAAGGTGTTTTTTAATTATTTTCTGAAAAAATTTGCATTTAAACTAACAAATTTCTTCTTTTCGCATCGTATAAATACACGTTAGTAACTAGGTCATTTGTACAGGGGTAGTTTTGAATAGAATATGCAAGGACTCTTTACAGTACTCAAACCTAGCATTCGCCAATGACAGAGAAAATCTTGTAAACACTTTTTCAGTCAGGACTGCTGGTGGCTGTTCTCGAACCAACGACCTCACGATTCAGAGCCTCGCGCGTCGTGCATGAGATTTCTCCATCGGTGTCAGTAAAGAAATTACCTCGCGTCTTATTTGCTATTGAGAGTCTTTACTGTCTCTTTTCTATTAAAAACTGTTAGTTTGTTTCGATAATACTTTAGTTTTCATGGGCTTACATTGTTGTTTGTTACAGTTGTTATGTAGTAATACTTCCCAGAAAGATGGGTGGAGTACAGGCGACAATGACGGACAATCAGCGTGCTAAGGCCTATGCATGATTATGACGTATTCGAACTGGCGCCTTTTTGCTCCAGCTATCTCGGAGCTCCCCCAAACATGTCAGCATCGCGGGCGGGGGATGTAAATCATCATCACATTCTCGTGGACAACTATCGAAGTCATGGACGGTCATGTGGTCACGGTCATAAAGAGGTAACTAACCAGAATCCTTTGTCCGAACCGTTAACCCGCCGACATGTATGATTTGATTCAAGGGTACGAACTTCACTACACTTGAAAGAACCAATTAAAAATAGAAGATGTTCAGCAATGAAAACAACACAAATCAAACACCATATTGGCTAATAATAATTTATCGAAAATACCTTCCCTATCTAAAACGTTGACCGCAGAAGAATTGTTTCCTATCTGACTCGTAATTTGTTTAATATGAAGGCGGATGTACTTATTATTTACTTCACAACTTAAAAAAAAAAAACAACATAGAAGTCTTACAATGAATTTTTATACATAGCCTACAGTGATGCGAATGTGAAATTTGGTAAACCATGGAAAAAGATAAGTGGCAAGTTAATGGCAACGAGGTAAATGACAGTGTTATTACCATGGCGGATATATTCCAATTTAAAACGTCAGTTCCCCTTCTCAGGTGACAAAATATATGTATAGTGTGTGAGTGAAGTTGAGTGGGAATTCCAGAGCTATTCGGCATTCAACTGTTTGGTTTTCGACACCTATGAAAAGTAATTTTTGTCAGGATTTACGGTGAGGGGTTTTGAACCACCGACCTCCCTATAGTTAAGAATATCATACATTGTGTAAGAGCCAGCTGAATACAGTCTCCACACTGCAATGCGCTCAACGGGAGTAGTCTACGTGTCGTCTCGTTCCTCTTTATCACATCTTATCAATCACACACGCAGCAGCCCGGGCATGAGACGTAAACTCGCACAATCACTTAATGAAATCAACCCCAAACAAGACATTCCCCTCTGAACGATCACAAATGATTAAGTAGCACGCGATGATTTCCGTGCCTTGGGAACATAATCCTAAAATAAACAGCTAAAGCAAACAAATGCTTCTGGATACAGTTATGGTTTGTGTTAAATTAATACATATCTATCGTTGGATCGCCTTGAGTATGACCATGGTTCAATCAGTAGATAATTTACCAAATGTCAAAGTCATAATCACTTTAAGGATTAACAAAAATTGTGGTCAAACTCAAGTGGGCTAAGCAAATATCCGCAATTAAAAGCAAACACACGTGTAAAATGTTCAATGTGTATTTTAAACGCATCACTCATTGATTTACTGTAGTGATGTGCGAAATTACGAAATTTAAACTGAAGGAAAAAAGTGTTAGCAAAATTAATTTGCAGAAGTGTGTGGATACCCAGAATACCTGATAGTAAAAAGAAGGTTCTAGAATTTTAAGTATACAACACAAAAAATTGTGGATGGTGGAGGTGCCGGTCCAGACTTTACACACCGTCTTGGTGGAGGTGCCGGTCCAGACTTTACTCACCTTCTTGGTGGAGGTGCCGGTCCAGAGGTTGCACTACTTTGCCCTCTAAAACTGTTTAATATCCCTTTAAGTTCGGTTCGAGTTCGTTTCAAGTTCAGTAAGAAATGTTATAGAAGTTCAAAATTCGATGTTCAACCCCTCTAAAAGTTCGAGTTCGGTTGGAAATTAAAATAACTGGTTCGCACAACCTTAATTTACAGTTACATATAATAGAGCATATTTACACTAAGTTCTAGCATCTTTGTAGACAAACAGTAAAGCACAGATTCTTTTAAAATTTAGGGTTTGAATTGGATTGATTGAATTGTTTATGACTGGAAAGTTTTAGAAGAGTGCATGAGATATATTGAATGTGTGCAGGTACAACGCATACAGTTAATAAATCAATTCCATGTATAGTTATTTACTTTTCCACACATAGAATAGCTCAACCGGACGAAGTAGGCTTTCCACAATTTCTTTATTGTGCTAGGCAGATTTATTGATAATTTATGAGGGAATAATATTGACGTGATGAACACAGCATTCCATAGCTTATTTATGCAAATAAATTTTGAAATTCAGAAGTAAGTAATTTAATTTCAGTCACTTAAAAGCTGTTATCAAAATGTGTGCGCTCTGCTTCGTACTAATGTTTGTTTGTATTTATTCTTTCTTCATTTATGCTTGAACATTGCTCTCTCCAGACTTCTAATTTGATTGCCATCTCTATAATATCTAAAGTCAATGCTGTGTAATCAACAAATGTCTCCCTATTGGATTCAGGCACTTTAACTTATACCACAGTGCCCTACTATATATTATTAATCAAAACAACTGCCTTAATAAAAGTTCTTGATCATGACCCGTTGTAATAAATTGCAATATGTTATTTCCCTTGAGTAGCTCCAACCCGCTTCAAGCGTACCCTATATAACATAACCCATATTATTTAATTAAATGTAAATATGCGTTGGAGTTCAACAAATAAATAACCAATTGAACAAATAATAAATAATATGCCAACATATTCTAACACACAAATAGGAATGAGCTACCCACTTCTTTGCTTGTATGCTATTTACTTAACCTTGAAGCCACCTCGGGGGCCGCCATCTTGATAGTCAATGTTATTTCTTATGGGGCGGCCATGTTGGAGGGCAAAACTTTACATATTTACGGCAAACATGGCTTTGTGCGTTGCGTTGAAGTGCACAAAACGATTTGTCAATGCGGATAACCTAATCGAAACCCTAATTGTATTGTTTATTTAATTTTACAGTAAGATAACCCTCTAAATTAGTCCGACAGTGTTATAGCCTTAGGACTATCAGAATTTTCGTATGCCCATCATCAGCCAAAACTAGCCTAACTTATACAATTACTTATACACGCACAAAGTTAAACGAGAAATGAATAACCCTGTTGTTTGTAAGTGTACTTTATATTTTTCCTGGTCGTGTTAAGGAATCAGATTGAGGCCGGGAATGGCGAGTGTCTGAGGTTCAGGTATTCGTGCCCAACTACATATACGTGCCGTGCAGATTAGAGGCTGTGGAGCGTGACTGTATACAGGAAGAGAGAACACGGGGGCACGGCATCGTTGTCTGTCTGTGTTGCGCTAGTTCGGACCTGAGCAACGAGAATCACAACAAACTTCACACTCGTATGTGTGTGTCTTTACCAAATCTGAGTGTGAAAACTCGTTTAAAAGTTAAATCAAATAGAAATTGTTTATGGCGTTAAGTAAGTTGTTAAAATAATGTTATGTAATAATAAAATAACAACGAAGCTATAGTAAAATTACTCAAAGGAATGTCAGTTGTAGGGCACACATCTGATTTACCCTGTGACACGTTATTTACCCATAAGCAACGTTGTGAACAGATCTCCCTGTGTCCACTATCACGGCATAGTGCTAGAACATAAAATAAAAACAAGAGTTAACAAACAAACACTAACAAATAGTATTTAAGGCTATTCCACCGCGTTTTTCTATTTTCCAAAATATGCTACTTAGTCAAAATATAGTGAATGGCTTTGAAACATGGCTATTTTAGAAAATCAAAAATATTTTTTCCAAATTTTTCTGATCCGGTACACGGCCAATATAGCCACCTCAAAATAATTTCAAACTTCAATTCGCCAGGGCACACCATTCAACGTAGGGTGTTGTGCTTTTGTGACATTAATTTTCAACTGTTTTTCTTTGGACTGACTGAGAGAAAACAGATTTATTTTAACAATTGTCTTTCCAGCGAATTATTTCGTTTGGCGGTATTTTTTACCGATTTGTACCGCCAACGAAAAAATTCGCAGGAAAGTCAATTGTTAAAATAAATCTGTTTTCTCTCAGTCAGTCCAAAGAAAAACAGTTGAAAATTAATGTCACAAAAGCACAACACCCTACGTTGAATGGTGTGCC
The DNA here is from genome assembly GCA_024449915.1 of Sweltsa coloradensis. NCBI lineage: Eukaryota > Metazoa > Arthropoda > Insecta > Plecoptera > Chloroperlidae > Sweltsa > Sweltsa coloradensis. Next base: position 37,961 of record JAMZAV010002961.1, read on the forward strand.
CTGGCGAATTGAAGTTTGAAATTATTTTGATGTGGCTATATTGGCCGTGTACCGGATCAGAAAAATTTGGAAAAAATATTTTTGATTTTCTAAAATAGCCATGTTTCAAAGCCATTCACTATATTTTGACTTAGTAGCATATTTTGGAAAATAGAAAAACGCGGTGTGGAATAGCCTTAAAAAAACTCGAACTCATTACGTTAGAGCTCTTTGACGACGACGTGAGAAACTAGGGCGCTTCAACCGGTTAGGTAAAATTGCTCCACCTGTGATATTGAAAGTTGATGAGATTGAGTCAATGGTGTGTTTGATGATTATATTGTTTTCTAAGGGCCGGTATTACAATCAACAAATAATAAACGTTAACTGTAACAAATAGTTATCTGTCGGATAAGCTATCCGTCCAATTACTACCTAGTTCGCGTATTACAAAGGAAGTTAATCCTCCCAATAGCTATTTGGAACATTCTGATCGAGTGGATAGTCCACGCGTCGCGAGAACTGCCACCTCGAGAATGTTTAATACCAAAATAAGCAGTAATTGCAAACAAATGCTGTATACAGCTGTGAATTACATTCAAGAAATATTGGCAGAAGGTTTTAAAAGCATTGAAAGTGTCCTAATTGTCATCGTGAAGCTTTTACACTCGACTCTAGTCAGCGTGCATATCTACCGGGCTGAATGAGTATCGCTCTAGACCGGACGCCCCCTGCCGACGCTGCTAGCCGAGTGGTTAGCGTGCTAGTTTTGCACGCGAGAGGTCGCCGGTTCGAGTCCCGTCTGTGAAAACTTTTTTACTTTTTTTTACTCATCCCATCATTATTGTGTTCACTTATTATCAATGACGAATGTCAATTTTTATAACTTTTCCTTGTAATTTACTCGAAAAAAAACTTTCCCCTCAACATTTTGCTCTTTACATCTGTAAGCCTACACCCAAGGCGAGCCTCAAATTGAAGCTCATATTTACAGATCGTTGATTACATAATATGTTTACCACGGGCGTTGGTTCTTATTACTACTAAAATTAAATTGTTAAGTAATTTTTTTACATCTAGCACATTCCAAAGTATTCGGCTTTGGTGTGATAAGACTTTATTTAAAATAAGGCCACGAAGTTTACTCTTTAATCTATATACGAGGAAAATATGCATAATTAAATCAATTCAACAATGTATACTGACAAAAAGAGCGAATTATTAATTAATTAATGACCGTCTATGGGTAGAATTGGCCCAGTGCATGGCTCTGCAAATCGTACAAGGCGATTCAAGAGAAAGAGTCTTCCTCGCAAACATCAGCAAGTAAGAGGGCAGTCAGTATATTACTACCTGAAGCTAGAGGCGAGCTCTGGAAATCGTCGTCGGGGACACCTCCCCTTCCTTGACGATCTCCCCGACAACGATGACAAAGACGATGACGACCGCGACGTCAGAAACCCCCCTTCCTCCCATTAACCGTGGCTGGTTCTGACCAGCATGGCCCCTCCTCCCCATATCCCCTAGGGTGAATGGTCAGTGGCATAGGAACTATTTTTTAGTGGGGGGGGGGGGGTCACACTAAAGTTGCCTACGAGTGTGGGTGGGCAAAGCGGGGTCTGGGGCGAAGCCCCAGCCGCAGGAGGTTTTTCACCGCAGGCGAGATTTTTTTTACAGGTGCCCTTGATAGGTGGCCTAAAACACGTTATCAGGTGAATTTTAATTATGAATAAAGGTTACATTTTGAAGCTAATATTGCATTGAAGATTGATTACTTGACCGAAATCGGTCGACAGTCTGCTTGGGAGTGAAAACACTGCACACATTATATAATGAGTATTAGTCTAAAATCAGATGGCTAGTCTAGTCTCGCAAACCACGTCACTAACTGAATCTTTCTAAAAAATGTTATAGCAAAAATCTTCCTTTTTTGCAAGCCCGACTGTAGTAAAAATCTTAAAAATCACCCAACAAGCTATTAGTTAGCAAATAACACCCATACCTGGCTTGACTCCCCCACTGGGGGGGGTCAAGCCAACAAGTGGGGGGGTTCCCCCCCATCCCCCCGTTCCTACCCCACTAGTGGTGCATTATGACCAAACGGTTGACGCGTCCTTAATCCAAATAAACCAAAACCGATTATTAGGCTGAATATAAGATGAACAATTTTCCCAATAAAAATGAATTTGAAAATATAATAATAATAAATAAATAATTGTTCATTATTTATTTATTTTTCAGTTTTCGTGATAGATAATCAATTAAAATGGTTGTTAAAATCATTTTGTTTATTTATTTATATCTCATTTTTATTTTTAAATCAGTTTTTATGAATTTTTTTACACCCTTATTCGTCGAATATCGCGCTATATGCCAGTTCAACCTCCCAATCTTCAAATAAGCCTCTACTATTCTTTGGAATAGTGCTATTTGTAGATTGAAAGGCCGAAATAACGCTATTTGATACACTTAACTTATTTGCTACAAATAACTTTCTTATTTGTTGATTGTAATACCGGCCCTAAGTGTAAGAAAATAAAACGATGGTGATGATAGTAAAGGCAAATCAATAGGTATTTAGATGACCTTAGTAGGCGTATGACATTGGAACTTCAGGTGGCTTCTTTCTTGTTTGCGTAATGCAATATATATATATATATATATATATATATATATATATATATATATACACACACACACACACACACACACGCTTTTATTTATCTCTATCTCTCAAACACGTATAGTTTTAACACAGACCCTCTATGCGGACCCCTACACGTTCATTGATCGTATGATACAGGTGAGGATGATACTGACTAGCTTGCTGTAAACTCTAAACCAGTCAACTAAATATGACATGGGTATTCAGTAACAATAATTCCATTTCCACACTCGGTCTATGCAGGCAGACAGGCAGACACAGGCGAGCAAGCAAGCCGACAGGTAGACTGACAGAAATGATGGTAATTCCTAGTTGGCTGTGTGGGTTTACTTCTGCTTGCGACGCAAAAGGTCAGCAAGGGTTTAATTTATCGGATGTCTGGTTGTTTGGTTTATCTTTTGAATTTCACTGTCTGTCGTTACGCCTACATGTAGACATAACCCTCAAGCATCTTTCACACACACACATCTTTTTTTTTAAATAAAGATAGAAAACGAAATAGAAAAAGAGATGATTATGATTCGAAGTTGTTTATTTAAATTAATGCCTTTGGACATTACACTGGTCTTTTATACTTACATTTTTTCGTGAAATTTCGACCTTTCTTCAAAGATCTTTTAAAAAAACTAAACAAAAGACAGGTAGAATTATCACGAATAATGAATAACTTATGTTCTACTAGTTTTTTATGTGTAAAAAGTGGTTTGTTAATTTAGGCTTATACCGTCTGGAATGTCTCATGCGGTTGGGTAGGTCGTGTCGAGTGTGGGGATAGTTGTGAGTGAATCTCCAAGGCCTATTTTATCAGACTGATTCTAAACGAGGAAAGCATCGAGAAACCGTAAGTCCTTATTGTCGGTGACATGGTATCGAACTGGCAACCTGCCGAATGAGTCTAGCCTGTTCTTTGATCTACCTCTATAGGTTTTCAAGTAAGGATTCGAGAAGTCGGTGTGAGTGAAGGCAACGAATTGAGAACCTCTTTATATCGACTTAAATTAAGCGATCGCGTCTGTAGGGAGTTTTTTTAATGCTTTAATTTATAAGTTACAACATTCAGACGGATATTTTATTTAATGGCTTATGTTATTACAATAACATACATGTATCATTATGATGATGGTGATGATAATTTTTTAGGCGTTTTCCTCATGTCGTTAAACCATGAAGGACTGCAAATCAAAATAATCATTGAATTTATTTATTTGGGTAAACTTAAATACAATTAATAAATACAATATCACCATACTTACGAAATTGCTATTGGCTTGGATCAAAACAAACACAATAAAACATTAATTATAAAAGGTAAAACGAAATTGAGATTACTATTGCACAATGTAAATTTCTGAGTAACTCTTATACCTAGATTTAGATTTAACGTGATTTAATACAGTTGGACGAGCTTGGGCCAACTTCTTTGGCAGTGTAAATGTTATTTTTTTTAAATCACTTGATCGCCAAATGCAATAAAATTAAAGTATAAAAGAAAAGAAAAGAAAAAAAAGATTGAATCTTTGGAATGTTGTTAACTGTCCCCCACTGAAAATCAATTATGTGACTGAATTGGTAGACTGCAAATGGATTTATTTATTTATTTATTTATTTAATTAAAGATTGGTGCGACCGGAGATAATTTTAGCATTTCAACTAATTGTCCCCTACACAAGCGTTGAAAGTTACTTCATAAAACCTCTTGGAGAGTTATTTACGTCAAATAATAAACAAAAAAAGCAATATTTTGAAAATGTGCTCTCACAGAGACATGTACACATCCTAACTTGAAACACAAGTGCAAACCGCAACTTCATTGAAAATCTATAGAGCTTACAAGCGTTCTAGAATAAAAAAAACTGTATTCCGCATCAAAATCTGGTTTCTCCTAGCTCAGCCAACATTCACAACGAATTAATATTTTTCAAATTAATAGGCTACTGTTTTTGAAAAAAAAATTAAATAAAAACTTCTCATTTCGCGCTATAGTTAGGATACACCTACGATGAACACTCTATAGATCCCTTCTAATGGCGAGCCTACCTCTAGCCATGCTGCGTATCCGCGCCACTCAGTCATTTGGCTAGGCTATAAATTTCCTGAAGGCATATTAGACGATGCAGATTTTCAGTGTTGCTTTTATGCTCGCACCTGCCCGCGCCAAGGCGCGAGGGCCTGAATGCATAATCTCGCAACACCTCCTTGCGCGCCAATATAACCGGAGCGGACAACGGCGTAACTTCAATAACGCTGCCAGTTTTCAAGTAAACACATTTTCAAAAAGGTTTAGATCCCATTACGTGCTCCGGGGCGACCGAAGACCGAGTTGTACTAAGCGCGTGTCGAAGTTGTATACTCTGTATACATCTTTACATCTATTTTAAGTATTCTCTTCTCATACGGTACATGGTATCAACAATAAAGAATTCCGTAACTGGTACGGTGTAGTATCTCTTTTAAGACAAAGTAAACATTAAAATATGCAATTACAGTGACTTACCACTCAAAAAGTTTGAAAACATGAAGTGTGCATAAATTTGTTGTTTTATATATTTTGTTTTTTTCCCTTACGATAAAATATTTATATATGAATTGCTTTGTATCAACATACAGTGTTATAGATTCGCAATATATTATTTTACCATTGCCAAAAGCTACACTTCGAATCGCTCAGTTGGTTTATAGTACGCGCGGGACTTGAATGCTCGTGGTCGTCGGCTCGACACTTACACCTGCAACAATGACTTAAGTGTGTTTTTATACTTGAATTGCTTGAATTAACTTAAAATTGTAAATTCTGAGAGTTTTCTACATAATAAATTGGTTGGTTAAGTTTCAAATTAATCATATGCTTGAAGGCATGAATTTTAGCTTAAAAAGTTTTAATGTTCGATCACTTGAAAATGGGCGCAATCAGACAGATCTAATATTTGTATATAAGCTTCTGCATAATTATTTCGACTCTCAGCTTCTTGATCTGGTAAATTTTCACGTTTTTCTGCAAGACCTACACGAAACCTACAGACTTTCCATCTGCCAAGAAGCAGACTAGACATTTTTAGTAATTCGCCAATTAACCGGATCCAACATAGTATAACCAATTAGTTGTCATCTATCCAGATCTTGACATAATAAACCTAAATTTTTAATGTTTTAAAAAGTTTTTCTTCAAATGTTCTTGACGTTGTATAACATTGTAATCGTTATAGCTTTCTTTTTGCATTTCGTTTCGTATAATGTTCTTTTGTGCACCTGAGTAGACCTATTTAGATGTTGTTTGATTTTTTATATCATTTTTATCTCTGTGCTTTGGCACATAATTAATTTTATGTAAAAACCTATATCGCACTTATGGAGGTAACTCTGTTCTCGGTGGCAATAAATAAATATCAGAGGCGTTGCCATCCTTGTGAATACAGCCGTGAGGGGTTGATTTCAGCAATCACCCAATTGGAGACGATTGGAAGTGGCCAATTTTGTCAAAAATTTAAAGTCACACTCAATCTAAGTTGATAGTAATAATAGTGGTCATTGGTCAATAGCAGCTATAATAATATATACGACCATCTTGATATTACTTTGTTCTCACGAAGGCCTCGCCATAATCGAACAGACCATATTCAGAATTAACTGCGCATACGCGCTCCGTTACAAAGCATTATGGGAGAAAGGGCATTTACATGCTAAATGTCATATGTTTAGGATTGTGGCGGACTGTATTGACGTTGTTGGAAACGCAGTTCTCCACCCCCCCGAGTTTATGTAATTTAGCGTGTAAGTGGCCTTTCTCCCATAATGCTTTGCGCGCGCGATATAGGTGATTTTGAAAATCGTCTATTCTTCTGGGTTGTCTCAACCGGTATCGTTACTACCTCTTTATAGGGAAATATAATTAAATATGCTACCGATAAGATATCTCTTTTCCTAACGATCTCTTGATCAAATGAGACATAACCTAATTGGCCGTGCACTCCGATCCGGAGATCAGATTGTTTCCACTAAACGCCCTTCATCCTGGGGGTTGGGGGGGGGGGGGAGAGAAACGCGTAGTAAAGTGCACAGAGTTAGGCATTGCGAGCACGACCCACTCGCTCGACTTGGAGAAACTTTTCTCAGGACGTGATACTTTTACACACGCACATGCGTTCACTCGGAGGCACCCGGTTCTCGTTAGCTGGAGGTGCGTAATTCAAATGGCAAGCACCCTAGACAATTTTAGCTGCAAATTGTTACAGACATCCATCCATATCGAATTAAAATTATTGAAACAAATGCATTTTCGTTTGGTCCTGCCCAGTAACATCTTTCTTTTCAAAGCGTCTACATAATTTCGTTTTGTGTCAGTATATATGAGATGGAATATCCAAATGATATTTGTGTGCCTCAATATCATATACAATCTGTTGAGGCCATGCAACGCCATCGATGAGGGAAAACGATTAACCAGTGATCGGGAATTGAAAAAGAGAGACGCCAGGGCAAGGTTAGTTTGCAACAACTTTATACTACATTATGAGCGTAGGTGTAACGACGGCTCCAAAGCCAACTTTAACACATCTTCTATTACTAGCATGGAAAACCCAAGCTAGGGAGAACATCTTACTCTACACAATATTGTATCTGCTAATATGTTTGGTGGAGGTGCCGGGTTGTGATCTTGGCGTAAGGATAGCCCTGCCTCATGCCCTGACCCCATAAACTAGTTTCAATCATAGGTAAATCACACGATTCAATTAACAATACATATTCTAGTTGAAGAACAAATAAAAGGAGTCAAAGCAAATGGACGCTGATCTATATTATTTCGTTTTTATTAAATTAAGCTGTGCTATTACAATGCACAATTTGTATGAACTGGAATATCGAATCTTTTTTATTGTTCTCTACTTTCAGTACATTGAATTTATACCAATTTATTATAGAGCGTATATTATTTTCCGGCGATTTGGTCTCAATATTTGACTGTGAAATTCAATTGACGTTAAAAAGCAAAAACAAGTTGGTCAAATTGAGTATAATCAACATCAGGTTGATATTGGCGCTCTGTTAAAAACAATACGGACACGAGATAATAGGCCTATATTTACGTGCACCCATCCCGATAAATTCTCATAAGCCTGACCTACACTTTTCACTTCAACATTCATGATAATCTATACAATATATTCAATATGTACGGTATAATCTGGGCTGCTCTCAATCAAGTTATTTCACAATCAATTTGATTATTTATTAGTCACTCCAAATATTAATGGTTGTAGGTTTGGCTGCGAATTGGTATTTGTCTCTCCAAACTGTATTTTGTTCATTTTTAAATAGTTTGATTTTTCAAACCATATCATTTGTATTTTATTTAATCGTTTTACATTTCATGGTTATATTGCATTAACATTCTGTTTACAACTCGTCACACTTATATTACTCCAGCAATATTGACCCTGACACAAATAACATTTCTACTGCTTTAATCTGCATTAGTAACGAATTCTCCATATAAATAACACCTTATTAATACTTAGTTTGCGCATGGATTTGATTGTGTGATATGGAAGCTACCAACTGAATTTCACGTTTTTTCTTCTTCATATGAATCACAAGCAAAACTTTAAATAGTATCCTGAAACACAAACAAATTAACTATCACGATTTTAAGCTCTTTACAGTCTTATTGTTTAAAAAATCTAGTAAATAAAATAAAATTTTGTAGAATTGAATCAAATCATTTTTTTAAATTTCCATTATTTTAATTTGAAATAAATTATAAAGCACTGTATTGCAATAAGATTTACACAATGACGAAGGTCTACCTCTAAGTAGAATGGTACATTTTTGTAAATACCAAAAAATGCAATTTAGTATTTTTAGCACGCGATTGTTCCAGATTTTTAGCACAATTTTTCCACAACTCTACGTGCTACACATTTTTAACGGACATGGGTAGGCCTATCTTGCCACGCGCCACGGTTTCCTTTGTGTGGTTGGTGGTCAGTGGGTTCAAATCAAAACTAGGGCAGAAAAGTGTTTTCCGCGCATTTAACCACTTTGTCTTTCGCATCATATCCGTTCTTGCGTTATTTATATAAATATATCAAAGTTAAAGATTAATGGATAATCTTACGGTATTTGACGACCTTACATAGAAATGAAAAATTTCCAATTAAAATTGAGACGATGCAATATCCTGCTCTTAATGATTAATTTTGTTTCATCCACGAGAGTGGAGAAGTGAACGTGATTTGGGCTCAAAAGCAGATGTTTGCTTGAGGCGTCCATACGCTCCGCGATGCGATTCGTTGCGGCGTCGCGACGCCTACGGACAAGGAACTATCTGTGCATATAATACACCTTTAAAGCTTTTCTAGTGCAATTATTTTATATGGAACTCTAGTTTTTATTTATTTTTATATCATTAAAACTTCAAACAAACAGAGATTTGCTTTAAGAGATGTCAGTAATATTGAAGAAGGAAATCTAGGAATTTCTGGTGAAATGTTACGCCAACTTTTAAATGTTTTTCATTTTCTCTCTCATTATTTCTTAGTGCTCTAATATTTTGTTATTTACCTCATCACTGACAACTTAAGCCAGGGCTTGTTTTGCTATCTACCTTGTGCTCACCATAATGTGTATCCTTCTTATCAGAACGAAAGGATATTTAATCAAAGTTGGGAATCACTTACCTCGTGACGTCACATCCTTGAACCTATTGGGCAAGAAAATAGAGATTGTGAAAGTGGATCCAACGAAAGAATGCTGAACGCTCGAAATTGTTTTCCAAACATAACAACTCTGTGATCTAGCACAGACAATTTTGCTTGTGTTAGTAAGAGATATTTCTCATTCATACACAAAGGCGACATTTCATTTACCGCGCGCACTCATACTACCCACACCACTACAAAGCATCTACATTCTTTCGTTGGAACAAGTATACACTCATTTATATCATGCTGACATTTAAGCCATTTGAATTATATTGTACACGCTTTTTCAAAACCCTTTCTAACGATAATGGCCGACTAACAAGAAATATCTAGTTTCTCGTTTTGATTGACGATATTTTGACGTTACCATGGGATCTTAGAAGACTCAATTCATATCTGATTGTGCATTTTTCATTACCGTGATTTAACGTAATAATTTACTTTTACTTTTAGAGTCTTGTTCATGTAATTGTTTTTCAGCGTGATGCCCACTGCAAATCGAAATCGTGCGCAAAATGCTCAATCACTTGTGTGCCATTTGTAAACTTTCTTGGGGAGACAACTTTATTCGAGGACAAATGGTTGCGACTTGCTTGTTTGTTCCATTCCAGGTAAGAATTCCACTAATTGAGTTATTACAACTATGTATTATCAAATTGTAAAATCTTGGCTGAAGTCATCGAAAAGAGGACATTTTAAAGAGCGACTTCTAAAAAAAATTGGCCTCTTTTTATCTTCTCTTTTTTATATTAATTCATATTGCACCTAAAATATACAACGCCTTGTTATTGCAAATGTGATGGGAGATTTCCAATAAGATTTCGTTTGTTGAATCTTTTCTCGGTCTAAGGAAATAGAAAATTGTCTTCCTGTTTTTAAAGGCAATTATAATGGATCATTTGAGATAATAAGCGGAAACTCTTTGAACACGAATACGTATTTTTTAAAAGCATTTCTATATTTTGATAACCAAGATATATTTAATAACGTTGGAACTATCTTAAAGGAGCCCAAAAAGAGTGCCTTTGGTTTCTTCACACACAGTACACAGTATGCTTAGTGCAAGAAGATTCGCTTTGCTCTTTTCTTGTTTGTCAAACATGAACGTTTCGGTTATTTTAAAGTTTTATTTTGGCTTGCAATTTGCTTTTTAAAGTATAATTCTCATTTTGTTTGGAAGAACTTACTATAGTTTACGTGGAGTGACCAATGTGGTATGCTTTGCTTGGTGATGTGGGATAGTTTAGTTGGATTACTAATACCTAATCCAAGCATTCTGCTCTTACATCAGTCAGGATTGCTGGAATATGAGATCGAACCAACAACCTCCAGCAAAAGGGTATCGATGCTAACGTTATTCCACCTCAACCTGTCTTGTTTGACATTTTAGGAAAAGATTTTTAGTTCTTATTTAGGACAAAAAAATAATCTCAATAATTAAACGAGGGAGCGGAGCGACCGAGTGTCTCCATTCAACTCGAACGGTTCTCATTCTGTGATTCTGTCTGTCTGTCTGTACGTCGAAAATCAGCCGAACCGCTGAACAGATTGGGCTGAAATTTTAAACAGACATCCAGTACGAGTTTACTGAGAACTGCTAACAAAATCAGCTAGATCCATTGCGATTTAATCCTACAATAAATAAAAATGTGATTTTTAAAATATCGATAGCATTTGTTTAGTAGCAGCTAGCGGGACAATATCTACGTGGCTTGCATGGCCTATTGGTAAGCATTTAGTCTACCGCACGGAGGGTTGGGGTTCGATACCCGTTAGCTCGAACTTTTTTTATATTTTTACACAACATTATATTGGAGGGGTGTTAAATGGGAAATAAAACTTAGGTGATTTTGTTTTATCTTGGAAATTTGTTAATGTTTCACGCTAATACGTTTTGAATACGATTCGCATTTCAAATGTTCAATTTACATAACTAGGGAAACGCCTAAGTCGTTGTTAAACGAGTGAGTGAGACATGTGTTGAGTACCCGGTATCATTCCTCATACTGGGCTAGATCCTTAGGTATAGGGGAGGAAAGGGGATGTTCCCGGGTACTCAACACTTGGCTCACTCACTCACTCGTTTAACAACGACTTTGGCGTTTCCCTAGTTAAACGAGGGAGCGGAGCGACCGAGTGTCTCCATTCAACTCGAACGGCTCTGATTCTGTGATTCTGTCTGTCTGTCTGTCTGTCTGTCTGTACGTCGAAAATCAGCCGAACCGCTGAACAGATTGGGCTGAAATTTTAAACAGACATCCGGTACGAGTTTACTGAGAACTGTTAACAAAATCAGCTAGATCCATTGCGATTTAATCCTACAATAAATAAAAATGTGATTTTTAAAATATCGATAGCCTTTGTTTAGTAGCAGCTAGTGGGACGATAGGTACGTGGCTTGCATTGCCTATTGGTAAGCATTTAGACTACCGCACGGAGGGTTGGGGTTCGATACCCGTTTGCTCGAACTTTTTTATATTTTTTAAACCACATATTATTTTGGAGGGGTGATAAATGGGAAATAAAAATTAGGTGATTTTGTTTTATCTTGGAAATTTTGTAATGTTTCACGCTAATACGTTTTGAACATGATTCACTTTTAAATGTTCAATTTAAATAACAAGGGAAACGCCAAAGTCGTTGTTATACGAGTGAGTGAGCCATGTGTTGAGTACCCGGTATCATTCCCCATACTGAGCTAGATCCAGCCTTAGGTATAGAGGAGGAAAGGGGGATGTTCCCGGGTACTCAACACTTGGCTTACTCACTCGTTTAACAACGACTTTGGCGTTTCCCTAATTATATTGAATAGTTAGTTCATTTATTCGGAAACAATGCAATGCGTGCAGTACGAAATGTGGCTCTTCTGATACGTACCATCCTTGTTAAAATACAATTTTACTTGTAGTTAATATTAAAACCCTTCAATATAAATCACTAATCTTTGCGTAGGCGAGTGAGTGTATCCTAAGAGTGCGCACACAGCGAGTGGCTCTCGCTAATATTTACTCGCCGCTCAGATTTACTAAGACACGCCCACAATAAGCACGGGCTTTAGCAAAGCTCTATTTTCCAAACGAACCATTAAAACATGTTAATATTGTAAGGGAAGAACTAATGGCAGCTTCCTTCCTTCCTTATTAAGTATTTAGGGATCATCGGCAGCGTCTTAATATTAGAGAATTCAAAATATTGTTTGAAGAAAAACGTTCATAAAAAATAATATAATGAAAAATATTTCAAGCAACTCTTGTTCTGGGTGTTTAGTTCTGAATGAAGAAGTATTAAAGAGTAACGGAAACTGTAACATCATCTATTTCACATTTCAATCATAGCGTTAGTAGTAGTCTAGTAACGAATTGTTGTATTAATGCGCAATCAACTGCTTAATATTAAATCACATGATTACCAGAAGTCAAGAAGTGGTTTGTTTTATTACTGTACCACCAGCGTTCTGATGTTAAATCACATCATAACTAGTAGTCAAGGAACTTTAAATGCGCAATCAACTGCTTGATGTTAAATCACATATTACAAGTAGTCAGTTAGTTGTTAGTTGTAATACTGTTCCACCAGCGTTTTGATGTTAAATGACATCATTGGTAGAAGATAATCCCCATTAGATCGGCACGCACATCAGTGAAGACCGTTCACGTACTATCAGTTTGAAACTGGCCTCATTGTTTTATCCTGACAGAAGTCTGGATAGCCGTCGGTGCCAATAAGCAAACAAACAAACCATTGTCATAGTGTTGGATGTGGGAATTAGGTAAGTGGATATTTCTCAATGACCAGATCAGTTAACTAATCGCCGTGATTAGTCTAGCCATTATCTTAAAGCGGCAGCCCTGGGGTGAACAGATGCCGTTCTGTTCATTAGACGTACGGGGCGAGTGCCTGGCTGGAATTGCTCGTGGGAGGGTGGGATGAGGGCTTGATCGTCACAAGTCCTATTACTTGTAGAGATACGACACGGTAAACATGGTTGTGTGTGTGAAAGCGAGTCGTACAAAGGGGATATTACGCATTCCGAAGTTTGCTTATGTGTTTAGTATTTGCTCTCTAATTAGGATACAGACTCCAACACACGCACATAAAAACAACCGCACCTCGAATACATACGTGAACTGTAACCTCCTCACAGCCAAGGAGCTTAAGTGGATGCCTTGCTAAGATGTTATATTTAAATGTGCAGTTGTGCGAGAAGGCAAGTTATATTGATGTGGCACCCGTGTAAACCTTATAATAGATAACGGTAACAATTTTGATTTACTTCTTTAACGGGCGCTGTATGGGAGCTTCATACGGTTAGTATACATGGTTGACTGTGTGTTGATTTATGCGTTGCCAAAAAGGACCATTCATAGACTAGATTTATTCCAAGTCTGTCATGTAGTGATTTATGAACCTCACTCGCAACCTCCTTTATTCGTGTGTTCACGTTGAGCACGCCACAAGATTTTGATCTTACACTTCAATTTTGTTTATTTCAAGCAATAAATACGTTTAAATAGAGATCGTACGTGCATTAAAAACTAAGCTCTGTTGTGCACTGCAGGACACAATAAAATACGAGAATAAAGGTTCAGTAATTTTTTTATTAATATTTGCATTCTTACAATAAACATTTGAGCGCATTACATTATAGATATTTATCTTCATGTTTTGTCTATAAACGTGATTATTTAAAATATAAATGGAACCTTACGTTGTCATCACTCATCATCGATACTTTGTGTATGTTTATTGTGTATTGTGAAAACCAGAAACTATAGAAAAATTAAATTATCATTGCTATAACTTGAGCCAAACACTTGTTTAGCAAAATTTCTATAAATTAAGCACCAACTGTCTTTGTGGTGGTCTAGGAGTCAAATATAAGATTGAGCCACAGCCAAAGTTGGTGTTTTAACTTGCATTATTTTACAGTGTATATCCACAGAGAATATTTCTCAAATTTCTTTCTTTATGATTTTTTAAAAGTTTAAAGCGTTTTTCGTTGCTATTCTAATTGGTTGAGCGTAGCGAGCGAAGTGAAGATTCCATTTCACTACACCGGAGAAAAAAATCCGGAATGTTTTTTTTGTTGTTGTTGTTGGCACGATTCCGGCTTAACCGATACTCCAATCACGATACAATTTTATGAAGGCCTTCGAAATCTTTGTATTTAGAACTGCCACGTTTTTGAGCGCAATCGAAAAATTATTTCTCATTAAAATCGCAATTTTACGATTTTTTTAGATTAAAAAAAAACGACTTGTAACACCTACATGCTTTATTCGATTGTAATGATTTTTTTACAGAACCTTAATTTTGTAAATAGATATATTCGTGTGAAATTTGAGCGCAATCGAAAAATTATTTTTTATGAAAATCTCAATTTTATGATTTTTTCGATTTCTTAAAAATTTCTTCGACTTGTAAAACCTACATGTTTTATTCGATTGTAATGATTTTTTCACAGAACATTAATTTTATGAATTAATATATTCATGTGAAATTTGAGCGCAATCAAAAAACTATTTCTTATGAAAATCGCAATTTTACGCTCATTTTCGTTTTCTAACAAAATTTCTTCGACTTATAACACCTACATGCTTTATCCGATTGTAATGATTTTTTCACAGTATCTTAATTTTATGAATTTATATATTCGTGCAGGGCTCGAATTTTAAAATATTTAGCACTCGCCCGGCGCGCTCTTGTAAATTTACTAGTCCGAAATTAAAAGCACTAGTCTGTATTCCTACTACAAAGCACTACTAGTACTACTATAACTTAAATACGTAATTTCGTAATAATAATTAATGACGTAATATTTGGCTACCCTTTACAAATACACTGTGTTGATCTCCTGCGTTAGATATCTCACAAACAGAAAATCAAAACATCGAATTTAGTTGTTGGTCAAAACGTAGCCACGTGTG
Source organism: Sweltsa coloradensis (assembly GCA_024449915.1). NCBI lineage: Eukaryota > Metazoa > Arthropoda > Insecta > Plecoptera > Chloroperlidae > Sweltsa > Sweltsa coloradensis. The sequence goes on from JAMZAV010002961.1 coordinate 53,230, forward strand.
TTCTGTTAGCAAGCCTTCTTGAAAAAGGCGCACACGGTCATTCTCATATTTTGCATTGTCTGCAGTAGGATTAGGTTTCTGTTTCTTGTTTGGGTTATCAACTCCTTGTAAATACCGCCACATATTTGTTGACCGCGTAGTTTGAAACGTAATGTACGCAATTTATGTTACGGCTCACCAAAAAAATCACTCGCCCGCCGGGCGAGTGATTTCCAAAAGTTACTCGCCCGCGCAACAATACACTCGCCTCGGGCGACCGGGCGAGCGTTAAATTCGAGCCCTATATTCGTGTGAAATTTGAGCGCAATCAAAAAATTATTTCTTGTGAAAATCGCAATTTTACGATTTTTTCGATTTTGTTTTAATGTCTTCGACTTATAACACCTACATGTTTTATCCGATTGTAATAATTTCTTTACAGGACATAATTTTATGAATTTATATATTCCTGTGAAATTTGAGCGCAACCGAAAATTTATTTCTCGTGAAAATCGCAATTTTACCCTCTTTTTCGTTTTTTACAAAATTTTCTCGACTTATAACACCTCCATGCTTTATTCGATTGTAATGATTTTTTCACAGAACCTTTATTTTATGAATTTATATATTCGTGTTAAATTTGAGCGTAATCGAAAAATTATTTCTTATGAAAATTGCAATTTTACGCTTTTTTCGTTTTTAAAAAAAATACGCTCATCCAACAACGCGCCTGAAAAAGCGTTTGCAAAGATCCCTAGTTATTGTCCTTACAAATGGTGACAACGAGGATGATGATATTTTTCCTGGGGCTAGAAGGAGGGGGTTATCTACGTCCAACTAGAAGTTTACCAACCCGGCACCTCCACCAAAAGTTGGTATGGTAACTTTAAAATACAGTTGTAATGCATTTAGTTGAATTGTAAATTATACTACAAGAACCTTAACCAGACATATGATGTACGAGTCTTTTCTATAATATGCTCACTTGAGTATTGTAACCCTGTCCTCTTTTCACAACTAAACAATAATATATTTTCTTTAATATTATATCATGCGAGCTGCGAGGGAACTGCTCTAAATCTTCGTGACATTACCAGCTCACTATAAATATAGTATAAGCCGAGAATCTTCCCGGCTGGATGTGAATATGATCTATGAGAGCTTACCGAGGCCGGTGCGACCAAGGTTCCACAGCCACGATGGTGGTTCTAGAATATTAAAACACTTTAGTGGAAAACCACTATTTGTTTTATAATAAAAACAACGCTTCAGAAATTAATGAAAACTATTTCCGTCATCAGGCTTTAGAAAAAACTAGAAATTATATTATCAAAACAAAAAGTCAATGATATCTACATTCTACATTTCTCACACATGGAAGTTAACACAAACAAGGTGATTAAACAAAAAGGCAACTTGCTAGTATTTACTAAAGGAGTCCACTTAGGAGGAACATAGGTACTCGTCTGGCTTACGCAAGTGTATTTTATTGTTATAAGATCTGCCTCTTTCAGTTTCCTTTTTTCCAGCATGGCTCTTTTAGCAAACGCCGAGATTGTAAAAAGTCGAATGTATGAACTTTGTCCCACCCATGTTCTACCAGTTTCGATGACATAAGATAACATGGCCATATTTATTCTGCCTTCTCAATGTTTTTTCTTATGCTGCTTATACTCTGAGAATTTATTACCATAAGCAATTCCGAATTCGCCAATAAAATGTATATAGCCGAAGTAAAATTAACTATCAATGTTAAATATACAATTACAAGGACATAGTGGACCAGATTTAAAATTTAAATTTTTTTAGTCAATTTGTGTCGGAGAATATAGGTCTATATTAATTTAATGTCGACAATTTGACCATATCGTTAAAAGAAGAATAATGTAGAAACAGATCCGACAAACATTGATAAATAGAGTCACGTTTTTATTATTGAACACAGTTCTCACACATTGACCTAATTTCCTTAAAAGCCACTTAATGAAACAATGATGTAAACCCACATCAACCCCACTTGAAATTATTAATGGTTGTCGGGTACGACGTCCGAGTAGGAACGGAAGTCAACTTTGAGCAAACAACTGACCTCAAGTCCATGAAATTACTATAAGATGTCATCTCAGATCACACCCCTAGTAATGACGTCACCAGAAGGAGCGGAGAGTTAATGACGTGATCATTTTCTTGGAAGTCAATCTGTTTGAAGTAGGTGACACGTCGCAATGTAATTTCGATTTTCTTACAGCTCCATGAAGAGGAAACAAAAGAGTGCGATTGACTCTTGGTCAACACCCACGTCAGGGGTTTAGTGCTGACGCTTCAATCATCCAAGTTATTTTAGAGGACTTTAACAACCACCTTCGTCACGCTGACATCTTGAGAAGACATAAAGATCAGCAGTGATGGAATTTTTCCAATTTCAGTAAACAGACCCCATTTCAATGAAAGTTGTTTTTGCAATTTTCGTGTAACGTTCATCACAGTTATTGATTTATCTCAATATTAAATGTCACTTATATATTAATTTCCAGAGTAGAAATAGTAAGGATCTGATTAAATGTATTTTTGTTTTTATTTTCATGTAATTGCACACGATATAATATGGAAAGAAATCATGTCCCAAAACTCGTACGCATGTATTGTATAAGACAACTCTAATTCTTGTAAAACCCATGATTTTCCATTAAGAATTTTTATTAATGTCCATTTTATTCAGGAAAAATTAGAAAATATTTGGTCGTGTTGAGCGAAAATAAGATGAACAACGTTTGGTGACAAAGTGTTGGTGATTGAAATGGTTGATCACACAATTCCCCGAGTCGTTAGTACCATTCCTTGAGTTGCTGCTACCATTGAATGGCCTAAAAGCCGAGCTATCAGATTAGGACTGGCGGTCTTTCTTTGACATTTCAAATCCCATTGATGTCCTAATCGTTTGAATACGTGAGCCGTTAGGGCCAATATGTAGGAATACGGAGGAATCGCTCAGGGATATGGTTAGCTGTAAGCTACCAGGTATTTGCAAATCACACACACACTTACTCGCACTATCACAACTCATACACATGCAAACATGATGCCTGATAAACTATTTAGATGTGAATTATTTTATGCATTATATTTTGTCAATTATGTTAATATATTGCAATTTTGTTTAGAATCATCCTGGTGGCGAGAAAATTTTGACATATCGCTTAGCTCCAATTCTTGCCAAAAGTAATGCACTAATGAATTTGTAATTATATATTTTGTAATTAATTATAACGATACAGTTTTTTTCTAGCCGTAGATGTCTGCTCCACTCATGAACTAATAATTGGAGAGCACATGTTGTAAGAAGGCACTTGAAGGCACATCGCAAGGAATAGGCCTACGTCTGATTGTTCGTGACTACGGCAGTTATACTTTTTATCATTTATTTATGTCAATGGTGTATTTGTTAATATTTCACCAACATTTATATATTTTATTGTTTATTTCATAGTTGCATATTAGTATTATAATTTTGTATTGATTTGGTGGTGAGGTAAAAGTAATCATTACTTAAAACTAATAACCTACTTACTCACTAATCTGAAACCAGATTTTCAATCAAAGTTTAAATATTTTTATTTTATTCTGCACTTCACAACTTTTAAAATAATTCTTGGTTTAAATCTTAAAACATTGGTTGTGACAAGTTTCCGAATGTAACGTGAAAATAATTTAATTTAAGATGAAAATATACCAAAGTTTTAGCTTGTCGGTGATGATTTGTTAAACCATTAATAAAAGATCTCAGAAGTCCATCGATTACCCCTATCGCCTTAACAGTAATGAATGGTTTATCCAGAACAAGTGTGTGTATCTAGAAATTTCTCACCTTGTAATAAAACTCCTTTTGTTTGTTGTTTTTTAATGTGTTTCCCTTGTAATGTGTAAACAGCCACAGAACTAATATTGCTGGATCTACTTTGGATCCATCAAGACAACGTTATTTTTTTCGGCATTGCTTATCTCTCTCGTCAAAAATCTTAATTTCCTCAATTTTCTCGGTGTTTTTTTCAGGACGGCGCTGTTTACATTTACCATCGGATCTGCGTCGACCACCACTGTTTACCCGCTCTGCCCATCCCCAGAGAAAACTCGATTCAAGAGAACATTCTGCTTACTTCATTTCTCTTTATTAACAATTCTTCATTTCCCGTTATTTCTCTGATTACTTTCCTCGTCGCTGTATTAATATTTCACAGGATTTCACCATCTAATCGCATTGTTCATGCGATTAAGTCTCCAGTCTTCACCGAATCATAAATCTTTTCATCAATTTCCCAAAGGCTTTGAATTTTCCCGTAAAGAAGTCAACAACTCATTACTTGTCGTGGTGTCAGCATCGATCAGCGTTGTACGGACTTTCCCGCCCTCGCACCTTCGACTCGACGCTTTCTTCTTATCTTTGACTTTTATAAATGCACTTTTACTTTCTTCCCTCCTTCTCACACATTACTCCTAGTGATAGCCGCTGTCCCTTTACATTTTTATAGACTGTAACAAATAAATTTAGATGGGTTCAGAAGAGACCAAAACAAATTTCACATCAATCGAAAATAAATAATAACGGTTTTGAAATTGATAGATGAGATAATTTAGTTTTTAATTAAATATTCATGGACAATATAATACGTACTTTAATTAATACAGTTAGGTATACATAAAACGCGCATTAACAAGACGATAAGTGACCTTGAAAGAATTCAAATAAACATGCTGTAAAGTTGTTACTAAGTACATAGTAACAATAAATCTAATCGTCTCATTACTATGTTTGATGGACATGGTGGCAATATTTTACATGTTCTATTGTTAAACAAATCAAATGCAAAAATTACACGATGCGATAATGCATGGTAACCAAGTTATTAAAAACACATTGTAGTTTAAAGTTTGGTGGAGGTGCCGGGTCTCTTAATCAGAAAGTCTATAGAAATGCAGAGAAAATAAGAATGATGAATTGTGAATTGTTGTCACAATTTGGTCGTTGAGTAGTTTCCAAACTTTTTTGGGAAAAGTGTGAAACCCCCCCCCCACCCCCACCCCGCCCCTATCACAATCATAACATAATAAATTGACTTTGCTTATAGTAAATTCTAATAAATATTGAATGTGAACGACTGACTACATTATTATAAATTGAGGTAAAGGACAAATCAGAATATACATCAGACTTCAACTACTCCACAAAACTCGGAGGAAGATGCCGAGGAAATAATAAAGGAAAATAAAACAGCGTTTCAGAACTTCGTAGTCTCAAGAAAGCTTTTAAAACTAATACAGTGAAATATAAAAATTAGTGATATATATTAAATTTACAATGATACGGAAGCTTCGGTGCAGAACAACAAGTCAAAAGCGGGGAAGTATATATATGAAACGGGGCAAACGAGGACATGCGATTAGGCTGATATTGAACAACCACTGGAACCAAAGAATGTTGTATAAACTTAATAAATTATACATTCAATGCAGACAAACTGTGGCAGAGCGAGGCTGGGAATCTTTAGGAGGGAATGGGCGGAAAAGAAATGGATGAGTTGTTAATGAATAGTAACTAAATGGAGATTAATAGGAAGAAAATAAGAGTAGTTAGCATGCGGAAGATGTACTGGAGGGAATTGAAATGAAGTGATGTTGGAGAAGTTTTCTATTTGACCAGCAAGATTAATAGATGGGGGAAGGAGCAAGAGGCAAAATAGCAAGCTGGATTATACAAACCAAATATAAGCTCTATAAGGAAGAAAGAAAGCTGTGGACGTCAAGTAGATTAAGCAAAATCATGAAAAAGTGAATTGAATCATATTATGTACATTTTAATATGGCGATATGAAAAAGATGCAATTTTGAAGTGGACGGAATTGTTAACGATGGACACATTCCCATTTACAAACTGAGTTAGTGATGGTAGAGTTGATGCAAACCAATCTCAACTACAAAGATACCACATTTATTAATTGCCTGAGAGTAAGTGTACCGATGTGTACAAACAGACTGATATCCCAGCAAACACAGTGGTGCAGGGCACGGTCTGGGCACGCACTGTTCGTGCTGCGGAGTGCCGGGTAACAGGCATGTAACATTTTGTCCTGCTGGGCGCGTACTGGCGAGGTACTGCTGCCAATATCACAATCTACTCACGGTCATGTGTCAACGTGCGATACCGGGCGCGTACTGGCGAGGCACTGCTGTCAACCGTACAGCGGGGACCGGGCATGTACACACCTGTCCTGCAGAGCGCGTACTGGCGAGGCACTGCTGTCAACCGTACAGACGGGTTACGGGCATGTATCAACGTGTCCTGCGGGGCGCGTACTGGCGAGGCACTGCTGTCAACCGTACAGACGGGTACCGGGCATGTACTGATGTGTCCTGCAGGGCAAGTACTGGCGAGGCACTGCTGTCAACGGCACAGCCGAGTAACGGGCATGTATCAATGTGTTCTGCCGGGCGCGTACTGGCGAGGCACTGCTGTCAGAAGCACTGCCGAGTTACGGGCATGTACTGATGTGTCCTGCAGGGCGTGTACTGGCGAGGCACTGCTGTCAACGGCACAGCCGAGTAATGGGAATGTATCAATGTGTACTGCCGGGCGCGTACTGGCGAGGCACTGCTGTCAACGGCACAGCCGAGTAACGGGCATGTATCAATGTGTACTGCCGGGCGCGAAAAGGCGAGGTATTGCTGTTGATGGTAGAGCCATTAATATTCAACCTCTCTGTCCAGTAACGAGCAGATGTCAGATGTTTTATTTTAAGTATAGACGCAAATGTTCGCACATTTATTTGTAGACTTTGCACGAATAAATAGATTTAATCAAGTACACATCATTCTCCAGTTATTATTCTTATACACGTTCTTTGCGTATTTTATTGCTATTAATTAATGAAACATGAGCAAAACTTGATACGTAGGCCTATCCCTATCCGAAATGTAAAAGAAAGAACGTATGCGTCAAACTTTGCAAATAATATAATGCTTTTAACAAGACAGTTACTTTTTCATTATTCAACGATGTTGTCTTCAAATTTTAATGCGACATAATGCGTTAATATCCTATGAATAAGGTTCGATCGTTTTTGCTGTTACCTTAAAATATCAATATCGTTGTACTAAAAAACAATCAAATGGATGAAAAAACATTCAACATTGGAGTTCGTCTGCGAATATTTGTATTCGAGGCAATGTTGATAAATTCCTTGATTGGTCCTTTAATAAGTGTTTTATGTTGATAACGTTTTCGTTGGTGAATGCACTGCCTCCTAGATACTACTTATGCGTGACAATTCTTAAATTGCCTCATAGTCATACGCACTTACGTACCGTAACGTACGCCTAGGCTACGAACTCAAATTCTATAATGCGGAATGCCGTATCTACATTAGCTGTCCAGCAATTGTTAATGTTTTGTATTAACGTTATTTATATATCAGTGAAATATGTATTATTATTCTACTTACCTTGTATATTGATCTATATGAGATAATAAGATTATCATAGAAAGTCTGTATATAAAACACTGAGATTGCCTTTTTGATTCTGGCGTTGATCCGCGGGTGTTCGCACTGTCCATACCACTGTATTCAACTGCATATTGTGTCACCGTCCGAGTTGTCGTCGTCGTCGTCGTCGTCGTCGTCGTCGTCGTCGGTTTTTTTTTTTTTTTTGACTAAGGATGCGTCAACCGTTAGGTCACTCATAATGCACCACTCTAGCCTAGGGGCATATGGGGAGGAGGGGCCCATGCTGGCCAGAACCTCATAGGGAAGGAGAAAGTTCCCGACGACGACCGCCAGATCTCGCCTCTTTAAAAATAATTAAATATGTTTTTAAATGCCTATAATGCAGTGTAGTCCATCATCTGTGACAATATTATGGAAAACATAGACAGTACGAAATACGTGAAAGTATTGCAAGGTTTACTCAATCTACGAGCGGAATTTGGAGGTACCTTATTGACGTGCAACATTCGATAAACCTTGAACACGGCATTTCACTGCCAGGTATAAATAACAAACATAAAATATTGTTTCGAAATCAACAGCATTGTCGTTAAATAATTTATACACATTGGCAGCCTATTTTTCAATTTATTATTTCTTGTAGGTTTAAATCGCAATGGATCTAGCTGATTTTGTTAGCAGTTCTCAGTAAACTCGTACCGGATGTCTGTTTAAAATTTCAGCGCAATCTGTTCAGCGATTTGGCTGATTTTTTAATTTTAACGTAACACACACACACAACACACACACACACACACGCACGCAGATTAACAGAATGACCGCCGTTTAAGTTGTATGTATAGATTCACTTCGGTCGCTTCGCTCCCTCGTTTAATTATTTTCTATTAAAAAATATCGATCTTTGGTTGGTTATCGCTCACTCGTCGATTGCGTCGGGGCCTACAGGGTTGGCCTGGGTCGCTTTGATTTTCTGTCCCCCACTAAAATCAGTTATATAACTGAGTGGGTTGACTATAAATCCAATTTATTTATTTATTACATTTTAAACGTATTTGACAACAAAAACAAAACAGAGCTCTTGGGTTCGGTAACTAGCGCTAAATGCTCATTGCGAACAACTGCACAACAATCAAAACTTGTTGCGTGGACCAAGGAGGTATGAATAATGTATACCTCCTTGGCGTGGACAGGCAGGGAACGAGGAGTCACGAGTAGCATCTAGGAGGCAGTGCATGAATGTATATGTGCATGGCTAAAGATATTGTAAATTAAAATAGAATATAAATATTATTATTAGAAAATGTTATAACTTCATTACGGATAAATTTATATAAATATAATATACATGTTTTTATTAAATAACTTGACTAGGAGACGGAGTTTTATGTATTTCTATAATGAGACCAAGATGGCAGTGTTTGTTGTGATGTATGTCGATGTGATGCTCGGAGCACGGAGGCTCGGAGGCGGAGTTTCATGTTTAAATTGTTGCCATTAGAAGTTGGATGAAAATGTCCGAAATATCGCTGATTTTTTTATTTTGTTATAAAGTATAAGTACTATTATTGTACTAACATGTATGTAAATCCATATATGTTTAGACGTTTGTCAATCTAACAATGCATATAAATAACAAATAAAACATACGATTTAGAATTAATATAATTATAATTATAACAAAAGCTGAAACTGGACTTCCCGTATCTTACATTCAATACTAATTTAGTAATTAGTACGACGACTGACAACCAATAAATTTATTTATACGGAAATTGACTTGAAACTTAGTTGATTTAAGGTGGATTTGAAGGTAATTTTATTTTAGGTGCACGTTCCGGTAATTATTGATTTGCTACTTTAACTTCTAGCACACAGTTTGTAACTATTTCTACAAAGAATTTGTTTATTAAAAATAATATCTATATACCAGCTACGTATAATAACGCCTATCTTCCAATGTCAACTAATCAAATTAACAGCCAAGAATGTTTACTTATTAGTTATATTTAAATATAACTATGATCAATTATTTTAATAGTTAATAACAATAAAACATAATAATACATCAATTGATAAATTATTAATATGTTCAGTACTTAAGCAGATTCACAAAGGGTATCTTATACACAAATACAAGTCTCTTGTGACATTTCCATTGTGTTGCCCGACATTAATATATTATATTATTTGTACAATTACATATTTAAGTAGGCCTAATTAAAATTATTTCCTCACAAATCCTCACGCATTCAGAATTACGTATTATTTATTTATGTTTCACATCAAGTTTATAAAGTCTGACTGCTACACGAAATTACTTTTAGATAATGCCTTCTATTTTGTGTATAATCCAAGTATAGACCTAAATTATTGGTTTTTCTTGTTGTATACATAGGGCTAGACCAATTTTATAATACATTTTTTCCGCCTCAAATTTTAATAATTAATGCCAACATTATTGTCATTATTATAAACCCGATATAATGTTTTTATCTAGTGTATTTGTTGCATATCATTGAAATTATTAATAATTAATGCTAAGTTCGCCCACAAATAACCATATCAGTAAGAAAGAAAATAATAAATAACAATTCTTATTAACAATTTGAGTCGTAAACGCATGTTATGTTCTGCAGTTTTATGTTTCGAATTACCCGCTCATGGGCAAGACTCTCATAAGCCAGCTAACGCGCTCTGCTACTTATAGGTGCAGTATCCGAGTGGTGAAGGCGTGCGGGAGTGGAGGAAGGTATCTCGTGTTCGAGTCCGGCTCATGACGATAAAATTTATTCCTGTATAACATGTTCTGTCTACTACCATGTACTTGTTCTTCCATACACTGTCAATAATAATATGATCTTAATTGTACCTCTTAATTAAATGCAATTTTTTTTTTAAATTCGTTTACAAATTGGGTTATTTGCGTGGCTACCAGATGGCGCCAGCGTAGTGCCTTTTTAGTTTTTAATGCTGGGCGCGTGCTGGGCGCGTGCCGTCGAGGCCGTGCTGTCCCGGTACCACCGATACTTAATGGCCCGGCGCCGCGAACGAAGGTACCGGCCCGATGCCGCGGACGACGTACGTGCCCGGTACCGTGAAACGCCGCACTGGTTCGGTACCGCGGACGACGTGCGTGCCCGGTACCGCGGACGACGTGCGTGCCCTGTGCCGCGGACGACGTACCGGGCCGGTGCCGCGGACGACGTACCGGCCCTGACGTTCCGCCCCGGTGCCGCGAACCCCATACAGACGGGACTAAGGCCACACCGGACCGGCACCGCTGGCATAGGAAGTTGGTAGGACACTTTTTTACTGGCCCAGTACCATGTACACGGTTACCTGCCCAGTACTGCTTGAGCCGGAAAATACGATACTGTCCTGGTACTGGGCACAGTTTTTGTGTTTGCTGGGATACTGATCCCAAAGATTCTTACACGGTACAACTTACATTAACAATGTCCGAAAAAGAGTCAAGTTTTCAGTCCATTGTACGAAGCATAATTTTAAATAACTCAATAAACCGTCATACATGATGGGTCTTAATTATGGTCCGTCCTCATTCTTGGGGAAGGAACTTCATAAAAGAACGAGTTCTGGGGAACGAGTTCCATTTTTGGGAAACTTTTTAAAGAACTTGATTCTTTTTAATGTCGAGGAACTTTTCAGTGACCAAGTTCATATTTATAGGAAACTTTTTCAAAAAGTTACATAACGCGTTCCAGTAACCGTCTATCTTGCACTTCGCACCACTTTTCAGTATTCATTAGCAATTAACAACCTTGCCGTTATGTATCATTTTTATAATTTCATATATCATATGTATCATCATGATTTATATGTGTAACCCTTCACCTACAGCTTGCCGTGCTTTATGACAGCCGTATGCTTGCAAATTGCATTTCAGTGACATTGCAGTCGCATTAAGCATAATGCACATTACAAAATAAAAAATAAAAGGGAACTTTTGAAGGAACTTTAGTTCTTAAGGAGCAACTTGAACTTTTTAGAGGTAAAGGTGTAAAAAGAAACGAAAGTAGATAGAAGTTCCAATTGAAATTGATGAACTGTATCTATTAAAAGTTAACTTTTCAAAAGGAACTTCTCCAATTATTTCCGTCCTGATAAAAACGTTGACATACATACATTTACCAATGTCATCGTGACATGGCTGGAAGCCAATAGTTGATGGAGTCGGTGATGTAAAAGTTATTTCATACTTGGTACACGAATTTCTGTCATTTTAAACGAGGGCTTTTTGCAGACTGGTGTAATTAGTATGAGTTATATTATAACACTGTGTTATTGCTTAAACGGTTTAAAAAGCCTGTTAGCATGCGTCGTTGTATTTTACTTACGATGCCAAAGCGCATACAAATAGCTATTTAATGTAGCTCACTGTGAAAACATTTTAAACTGTAGAACATGGTGAACTTCTATGGTATTCTGCAGAACACAGACTATAGAACTCGTTACAGATGTTGTGTAAGCAAGTTCTCTTGTGTTTTTAGTTTTACACAAATAATTGTTTGAATTAATTGTGTCACCGATAAAGTAATAACTAACGTTTTCATTCGTGACTAACAGTGCATTACACGAACCATTACAAAAATATTTTGTGTAACGAACTGTGTTTGCTAATGACAGTACGGTGCATAAAAATTATTCATGCACGTATGAGAGTAACAATAGAGTTATTAACAGTACACATTTGAATGTCCCACTTTTCCACGTGATCTGTTTTATTTATTGACTATTGGCAAAGAGTGTGGAACCCTCAAGTGTCAAGTATAGTAGAAATATAAAAAATAAAAGCGAGTGAACAATAACATAACCGACAAAAGTAACTCATTGCGTCTCACCACCAACAAACGAACAAATAAATAAGTTTTCTTTTGAATTTGGTACGTCAAATAATAAATAAATAAATAAATAAAAGAACCCCGCCGATAAACAAAAGCTTTCACGTTTCTCGTTTCTTTCTCGTTTCTACTTGATTCGTTGACATTTCTTCTTGAAAAAACTTCCTCCTAACAGAAGTTAAAGATTAGTTCGATCTTTTTCATCGTTTGATACTACACAAAGTTTGAAATTTAAATTATTGCAAGTGGCTTTCAATCAATTTAGCTGAATTACAAAGAAATTGGAATTTATAACCAGATGGTAAAATAAATAAGTAGAATTGGGTTTTAACTTCAATCAATTTATACAACTCGTAGTTTTAAAATTAGATTAAGTTCTTTCAGAGAGTAATTGACTAAGCTAAGAGCTAGATGTATTTTAAGTTTTTCTAGTAAAAACTGCTATTATTCGAATTGAAGTAATTCACCGTCTCTCTTGGAAGCACTTATCATCATGACATAACAGTGACCTTGTTTCTCGAGAGTCAGGCATTTGACTCGCTTTGAATTATTTTTATTACGAAAATAAATAAAAATACAAGTTTAATTGTCATGTGGCTTCAGCAAGTCAAGAAACAAATTTCACTGGTGGTTATATTAGTATGTATGTTCAGTGCTGAGAAATCCCGAGTATTTTGGGTTCAAGTTAAATTCGTTGCTCATATTTATTTCGTTATAAATATATATATTTTTTAAATTCAGGGCTAAATTAAAGCAAAGCCAAATGTGTAATATAAGTCAGCACGAACAAGTTATAAAAAAAAACAAGCACTTATAGCATAACATTCCTAAATAAAGATGAACCTATCAAACATGTGTGATCAATAAGGAAAACTTTTTGTCACTAAAACAAAGAAAATATACATAAATTCGTAGTCAATCCGCTCAGTCACTTAGCTGATTATCAATTGATGGGGACGTTAATTTAAATCGGCCCCAGCCAAACCTGTCAGTATACCAACGCCATCGAGGAGAGGGCAATGGCTAACTCGAGATGAGAAGTAGGATTTAACGACCTTACTATATAGTGGAGAACGAACTAATACATCTGCACTGCCTCAATGAACAAAATTTTGTTACTAACTTACTATTAAAACTGACTTTAAAATTTACAGGAAATCACCATCTGATACCGAAATTACGAAACAATACTGAAGATTATAAAATTTGTGGTATGTTAATCGAAATGATCTTAAATGCAAATTGAACTGTGGGTAGGTAACTTAATAAACGAAGATCTTTGCTCGCATTTGCATCATTTCTCCCTTATTCTTGCACGGTATTCACGAATCTGACTACGACGGATGATATGTGGATATGACAACAGAAATGTCGGAGAAACTGTTTCATCTTCCTCCCCGTCTCGTCCTAAGTGACCTTCCATGCTGGACAGTGTGGCAACCTCCGGGGCCACCAACATGACCGCTGTCAATTAAAATGTTAATAAAGGGAAGATGATTTAGTTTGGACGCTAATACGGACATGTTTGTGACAAATCAGAGAAACAAACCCAAATTTGTGGAAAGCCAAGAGAAGCAGTATACTGTGTCCCTTTAAAATCATGCTGGTCGTGCAGTAGCTTGAAAACGTTTGAGTTTCAATAGATCGATGTACTTTCTCACTCAAACGCTTTGAAATAAATTATAAAGTTAAGTTGTGTTTATTTACCTGTTGTCCACCTTTGCATGCATCTATATTTCTGTACCATATCTGTATAATATTTTCATCACACAATCAATGATGATTGTCTATTACTTTGACTTGTATGTTAATTGTTTCTGTCCTGAAATAAATTGCAAATTGCTTATTTTTATTATTTGTCAGCTCAGCATGTTAGCGCCGGGTTTCACCGATTGCAATGTCACTCACAGTTTTAGTAGCGCAGCCGCGGGACTATGCAACTTTTGAGCAATTTTATAGTTGCTCTACCACATATTTACCGGTACTCTAGTTTTGCGATAAAGCATCAAAAATAATAATTACATATTTTGTTTATTACAAGTTTTGTATTCGTTCCTATTATTGTATAATTATTGTTCTTGACACTAATAATACTTCTAAAATAGTCGTTGGCAGTGCCTGTACTCAAAGTTCGTCGCAATGTGGTGACAAGAATTAAAGACCTCCTGCAGCTATAACTGTTATTTGATCTAGTCTGTGGTTATGGCGTGGACAAATGATAGTGTTCTCGTGTTGGCACTTTGTCTTCGAACTTTGCAGACAGATTTTATAACTTCTCCTAAGTGGTGCTAGGGGGGGGGGGGGGGGCTCCTAATATCGCCGTCAAGAGACATTATTGAGAGTATATACGAAAATCGGATCAGCCCAGATCCCAGGTCATTGCTCGGTGAGGCCGACGCTCAAGCGTTAAGCGCGCAACTCTGATTTGGGAGGTCCCGGGTTCAAATCCCGTCGAGACCGGCAATCCTGACTGAAGGTTTGTTCCAGGGGTTTTCCTCAGTCGTTAATGCGAATGCAAGAAGTTGAGTCCTCTTAAACAGCCCTCGGAAATCCCTTCACTATTGTCCTATTCGCAACATACATAGTTAGGGGCATGAATTGCACCCTGGATAGGTTTCCTACAAAAATTATTATAATTATTATTGCTCGGTGAGGGCTGAGGGGCGATACGAGTTTTCAGTGTGACATCAGTGTAGCTTTAGTGTAGCTTCCGAGTACATAAGTGTTCTGTTTAATGAGATGAAACACAATTAGGTTTTGTAAGTTAACCACACCATTCAATTAACTAAACGGGTTAACCAATTCATTCTGTAATCAAAAACACCTCTGTATGTTATCGATTTCACAAATTCTGGAAAATTCTTTGAAATGAGTCATTGTCGCCAAGTGCATCGGGGATATGGCGGGTACGTGCCTGGGTCGCCAAGGAATTCCATTGTAGAGTTTATTTTTTGATTAAAAAACTTCCTCTTTCTAAATGAAAGTTTGTTCAAACGAGAAAAGTAGCATTTATTTTTTGTTTCTTATACTTATTTTGGAGTGGTTCAAAGACCGCGTTGTCGTCTAAAATAAAAAGTTCTGTTTCGTGATAAGATTATTTCCGGTAGGTTAAGACGACGACGACGACGACGATGACGACGACGACGACGATGACGATGACGATGACGATGACGATGACGATGACGACGACGACGACGACGACGACGACGACGACGACGACGATGACGATGACGATGACGATGACGATGACGATGACGATGACGATGACGATGACGATGATGATGATGATGATGATGATGATGATGATGATGAGGCACATATGACCCTCTTGTAGAGGCGCGCCAAGCTAACGTAGTTGCTTATATTAACAGGCGGAAGCAACATACGGACAATGAGTCATCAAAGAATCCTCCGGCCTCTATATGTCATGCTGCAAGAATGGGAGATATCAACAGCAATTCCTCTGATCATATCGATTCAGAATATAATGACACAACTCCAATTAATAGTCAAATAACTGATTCGGATTCACTAAACATTGCGAGTTCTCCCGTGTCAGAACAAAACAGACCAATTAATGAAGTGATAAATCGCCCTATACTACAGGATTCATCTACACAAATCAATTCCCCAACTCAAGATAATATCATCAAGCCTATAAATGATAATAATGCGGATGTGGCCCCAGAAAGCAGATCTGCAAGGTGGATAAGTCGACTAGAAAGAGCGTACGAGGAAGGATGGGACCAATTTGAAGAGGAGATGGCAGAGGTTACTGCAGAAATACAATCCCATGCAGACGAGAAGAAGGATAATATGAGAGGTACGCCACCACCAGGTCGTCATCGGCAACCTGGAAATCGTGGTAACATCCGTGGAAAGTCGCGGTTTGATGCAGGTGGAAAGCGGGGTAATGGTGTTCCAGAAAGGCGAAACGAGCGGCACATCCGCAACCCTAGTCCTGATCAAAATGCAGACGACACCATCGATGGGCGACAGGGAGCTGCCCCCCAAGAGCAACAAGGTCAGCAGTTCAATGGTAATGATGCAAGTCGGTTGCAAAAGCTGTACCGGGTGAGTAAAAAACAAGCATTTGAGGAAATAATGCAAGGTTCTTCACCATTCTGTAGCGTAGACAAAAACAAGGTGGAAGATTACTTTAAAGACTCGTTCAATAATCCTGACTATAACTGGACACCACCCCCCAACATAATTCCAAATTTGCATTCGGAAACTACTGGGGATGATGATATATCCCGCCCTATTACAGCAGGGGAGATAAAATCACGCCTCTTTAGCATGAAAGACTCAGCGCCTCAGTCGAGTGGTGGCCTTTTGGGGGTGGTTGGTTTTTTCCTTTTTACCTTTGTCACGAGGGTGTAGTGTTAGTGTGTCTGGTTTGTGTTTTTGTTTTTTGTTTAGTCTCCGTTAGAAAGTTCTCCTTCACGCGCGGTGTCCGCCCGCGTCAATACGTTAATGTTTTTTCTCCCGATCACCCCAGAAACCGAGGCGGCTGAGGCCCCTGAAGGATCTTCGGGCCCCCTTCACCTCGACCCGGTAACGTGGTCCCCATCCAGTGGCGGTGGCCCAGAACCACGGGGGACGTGAAGATAGGGGGGTCAGGTCTTTTCCCGGCCTTACTCCGCGCACTAGGTAAGGTCCCTTTCCGCACAGGGAGGGGCAGCAGCGAGGTCAGCGTGGGTCACGTGACCCGGTTCCGCCAGGTCCGGTTTTAACTTACCAATGGAACTGGACAACGAAACGCATCCGTAAAAAACCGAGGGTACGGCACGGTGACGGCGATTCACGATGAGGAACCTGGTCATCGGCAATCGTTATAAGGTAGGAATGGGGTCCGCTCGGTTCGGGATTGACCTAAGAAACACATCCCGTGTATGTAATCGTGGGTGGTACTCGGCCCTGGAATTTTTAGACGGGCAACCACAAACGGTTCACTTTGCCATCGCCCGATCATTTTAGGGCTGGGTGTCCGCTGCTCGCAGACCCACTCAATCCCCTCTGGTTGAACAGCTGGCCCGCCCACGTGGCGGCTTGGTTTCAAAGGCCCCTGTCTCGCGGCGGCCCCCACTGGCAAGGGTCCTCCGTCTCGTTTCGCCCCCAACCCCCCCGGACCATCGGGGGGTGGCCGGGGCCCCTTCCAGTTACAGGGGGGTCCACCGGCTTTTCGCCCCGCCGTCACATCCGAGCCTGCGTCGAGCCCCCCGACGACTGAATTCCGGGGGTTTTGCCCGGCCTGCGTCCCCCGCGTGACTGCGTGCCCCGCGAAGTCCAGCACCCGCGAAGCCCCGCGTCGCCCGCGAACCCGCGTGCCCGCAAAAAGTCCGCGTCGACCTCGACGTCGCCAACAAAACCCCCGAAGGACCCCAAAAAAACGTCGAAGGCCTCGGGGCTGCGCAGCCCTTGTCACGCGTTCCTGCGCCCCTCTGAATTTTCGACGGCGATGCGAAAAAAAACGATCTTTTCTCCTGATGACGACTCTTTTCCCCTCCGGTAGCAGCGCTGGGGCCCAAAAAAAAGTGGTCACAGGCTTTCCCGCTGCTTCCGCGACCCCCCACGGTCCCGTGGCGTCGTTCGCGAGGGGCTGAGGAGGGGTTCGCGATTCCCAGGTACAGAAGGACGCCCCAGTCGCCGCCGTCTCTTTTTGTGGAGTGCAACATGGACCGGACGTGTGTCGTCCTGAACTGCCTTTAGTTTTGCCTGCACCGTGGCACTGTTGCCGCCGATGGGGGATGGTCTGCAGCTTCACCTCACTCCGTTACCGTCCCTCCGCATGACCGACGTAGACTCATTTAATCTCGTTTTCTTTTAACCCCACGGATTCTCCCGTTTCCAAACCTTTTAACCCAGGTTTTGCGAGTACGCACGGGATTTAGCACCCCGGGCCCGCCGAGACTTGGGCGTCCCTGCCTCAACGTGGGGCTGGGGGGCCTATACAGTCTACCGGCGTGATCGGCCAACCCCACCTGGTCACCCGCCACGGGGGGGCGTCGCCTTGTTCGTCGACTCTCGCACTCCGTCCACTCTCTCCGGCCGCTGCTTTTCCAGCACTAAAAGCCATTCTTGCCCATCCACCCCGCACAGGGGGCTGTTTTGGGTCGCCCTTCTTTAGTTCCTCCTTCCTTTCCCCCTTGTTCCCAACGGACTTCCTTGAAAATGTAACCAATTTCCCCGCTTTTCTATGGGCGACCCAATGCCCGTCATATTCCTTTGGTGATAGAGCATCGAATCCCAAACGGGGGCATTTGGCGACATGCTCCTCGTTTTTCCCGGGTCTACCGCCATTAAATGAGGCCCCACTTCCGGCCAGCAGGTTGTTCTAACCCAGACCACATTTTGGGATGAGAACCTTTCGGGGAGGGTTTCAGTGAACACTATTGGGCCGTCTTTTGGCAGTGCCCACCCCCCCCTGTCTGCTCCACTGACGCTGCATTCCCTCCCCCTCGACCTCGCTACAAAAGGGGTGAAGGATTACTCTGGCTGTGGGAGCATAGCCGATGTTCCCCGTCTCCCCCCCCCTGACGTTGACGCTTCCTGGGGGGGGGCTATTCGCGCCAATGTGAACCCGGTTGGTTGCTGTGTAAAGCAGGCGGAAGGGGGCGGTGCCTCTCAAGACAATCGACAATCACGGGGTCGCCTCCCCCCCCTTTTTCATCGGCCATCCGGAGAAGAGCAAATAACGTAGGGTTTTTGCAGTGTGGTGACCTGCCCCGAAAACTGAATGGAAAAAGGCTCAACGCCCAATCAGGGCGGACGATGTCCCGCCACCGCGAAACTTCTTTGGGCTTCTTTTTCCTGTGGCTCTTGATTATCGCAACGGAGGGAAAGTTCTGGCAAAGTTTCGGTGTTTGACGGGCCAGTACTCGCGCATTTACTCTCCCTGGTTTTAATGGAGCTTTTTTTCCACCCAAGAGGACAAGGGTCGGGTCTTTTCCCCTCTCTTATTTTTTAAAGTTTTTCCCCCCCGATCCTCTTTTGATGATGAGTTTGGACCTGTCGAGGGTGAAACTTTCCGGGCACGAGCCCTATCCCCTCTGGTCACGGAGCTCTCCCCCTCGGTTGTTCCGGTTTCCAGAACTAGTCCCCGGCCTATTTCATGGCAGACGTTGTAAGGCTTTGTCTGTGGGGCCCCCGGGGGATACAGCAGTGGGGAGGGGCATTACAGTCCATGATTCGGGAGGCTCCTACCCGTTTCTGCCCCCTTTGGCGACCCCTTTTCGGGCTGCCTGATCTCGGTACCTCCCGACTTTTTCGCCGGCCCCTTTTAGTGATGCTTCCTAAGTCGCCTCAGGGAGCCACGGACCCGGGAATTTTTAGGCCCATGTCATTTAAATGTTGTGGGCAAAGTCCTTGAGAAGATAGTCACGGCCCCCTTTATCCTTTGTCAGTTCAGGGTGTCCTCCGAGGGAAAAGACGGTTTTGTCCCCGGGCCCCGGGCCCTTTTACGACCCCGTTGCTCGCCTGTCTCGGAAGCACATCCACCTTAAAGATGGCCATGTGTACTGGCCCCTTTCCTAGACATTTTTAGGGGATTTTTACAAGGTCTGGCACGACGGCTTTTCTACAAGCTGTCACCTTGGGGGTTCCCCCTTCCCCAGGTCCCGTTTCCTCCCTCTTTCCTAACCGGCCCCAACGGCGCGGGTCCGAGTGGAGGGGGATCTTTTAGCACCGTTCTCTCCGCCCGGGGTTCGCAAGGTTTTGCCTTTCCCCCCCTCTATCTTTATTACTGCCCCGATATCCCCGTTTCCACGTAAAGCCGTTGTCCCTAGGCCAGTACGCTATGACACCGCGTACTGGGCTCCCCCCCGGTTGCCGCCGGCGCCTTTGGTGGCTTAACTGCAGTTGACGACTTAACTTTTGGGTTTTGGCGCGTTTTAAAAGTTCCCTAATGCCTCCAAGACTACTCTGCCCTTTCCCGGGATCGACACAAAAATCGGAAATTTTTCAACTGCCCATGCGTCGCTCCATCACGCTGTGGGGGGACCAGGTTTTGTCTCCCGCGCCCCGAAATACCGGGAGTACTTTCACCGCCACCTTGATTGGGCTGCCACACAGGGACTAGTTTGCGGGCCCCAGGCGGGTAAAAAAAACCTCCTGTGATGCTGCGGGGCCGTGTCGGGGCTGGAGTTTCCGGACACTCCGCCCTACATACCAGGGGTTTCCCGCCCCCCCCGTTGAACACGTACTGTCTCTTGGCCATCCTTTGGTGTCACCTTCGGGTACTGCTCGTAGAGCGTGTACCCGCGTCGTATTGCCCCCCGCACCCTGCCCCGCGCAAAAGGCGAGGTTACGGGGTAACAGGGGTTGAACCCCGCCGGGCGATTGATGCTCGCACCCCCTCGTATGGCACCCGCCTCCCCCTCCGTGAAGCACAGCTTCCTGGATCATCTTCTACGCCCCCCAAAGGGTTTCCCCCCCCCCACCCCCGACGACCTCGGACCAGCCGAGCTAGCGGATTTCCCTCCCGTGGTCGCCCGGGCCCCCCGGGACTCCTTACCCAGCGTGGGGGAGGAGTGTGGTTCCTGGACCGGGGGGAATCGAGGGGTTTGTGCCTCTGCGAGTGCGGGCCCAGTGTTTTTCCCTCCTCGCGGTGGCGTGTTGCGTCGGTGGGAGCCGCGATGTTGGGTGTCCGTCATCGACACCCCCAATCAGTTTGTTTTGTTTCCGTGCCCCTCCTGTTTACTCTTTTTTGGATTTTTGTTCACTTTTACGTGATTGTTGTTTCTTGTCTGGAGTATTTTTTCCCCCCTACTTGGGTTTTATGTTGTTCCTTTCCATATGGATTCTTGCACCCCGCAGTGCCAGGTGGGGATAATAACTTTTATTTTTTTACTTTGAACGTTTTTTTTTTCTCAATACTGGCATGTTCTGCTGCCCCTCCTCAGTGCTTTTGTGTTTAACATCTGTGTTTCTTTGTATGTTCCTTTTTACATTATAGGCTGAGGGGCAGAATTTTTGCCCTATATCGGCCTTCCCGCCCAAGGGGGGGAAAATATCAATAAATACAATACAATACTCAGCGCCGGGGCCCAGATTTCATAAAATATAGTTTCTTGAAGAAAATAGATAGTGAATGCAACTTATTATGTGCGATCTTTAACATTTGCCTTAAGTCAAAACAAAATTCCACTGGCATGGAAAAAGTCAAGAACTGTGCTAATTACAAGGGAAAGGGTGGTAGGGATGATTTGTCCAATTGGCGACCTCTTACATTAGGGATCAACTATGAGCAAACTATATGCAGGAATCCTGGGAGGAAGGCTATCGAGCTGGGCATCTAGTAACAACATCATTTCGCCAATGAAAAAAAGGGTTCATGGAATTTGAGGGATGCCTAGAGCATAATTTTGTCCTGCAATCTATAATTGACAACGCCAGCTGAAGGCCACAATAAAAGAGGTATATGCAGCTTGGCTTGATCTTTCAAATGCCTTTGGGTTTCAGTACCACACGAGTATATGAAGGAGGCACTAAGACAACTGGGGGGTACCTGAAGCCCGTTCTAGAGATCATAGCTGACATGTACCATGGAAGTGTTACTAGAGTTAGAACAGGTTCAAGGCTATACAAATGATTTTGAGCTCAAAGCTGGAGTGAAACAAGGGTCCCCCCGCTAAGCCCAATTCTGTTTAATCTAGCTATTGAGCCAATCATTAGAGCGATTACCAACTTAAGTGATAGTTGTGTGGCTGAAATTCATAGTCGATCGATTTCCATACTGGCCTATGCCGATGACTTTGTTTTAGCAGCTAAAAATGAATTGGCTCTACGACGTCTTTTGAGGGGTGGCTGGGGATGCAGCAAGGGGGCAGGACTGACATTTAACCAAAGAAGTGTGCTTCGCTCAGTATTGACTGTAGAAAAACACGAGATACGCTTCCAACTGTATTCCTCATACAAGGTACTCCAATGAAAGCATTGAACCGATGGGGAGGCGTACCAGCATCTGGCGTTCCTACTGGATTCAGAGCCCAAAAACGCCAGTAGCTGAACTGGAGAGAATGTGGGGAAGACCTACACAAAATTGATGTTTCTCCGTTAGCCCCCTGGCAGAAGTTAGATGCCGAAAGGGGACTTTTCTCCTCCCACGGCTTGAGTTTATAATGCGTGGGGGAGGGATGAGAAAGACTCCCTTTTTATAAATTGACCGCAAAAATGAAGGCGGCGCAAAACGGTGGCTGTCACTCCCTCGACGTGCCAGCGCAGAGGGGTTTGTACATGCCCATGGCAAGAGGGGGTGCGGGCCCTGTTACCAAATAATGACTCTGTAGATGTGCTGGGGGTAGCCCATCCGTTTCGGCTTCTTACGGCCAGCGATCCACTTTGTAAGGATATTGCGTGGTCCTCACAAAAGGGAAAGGTAGTTAGGAAAGTATTGGTAGAGAAACCAACGGTCCACGACTGCTGCCAGTTTCTTTCGGGAAGCATGGTTGGTGATTGGGAGGTAGAAGTAATGACTTCAGTTCCATTGGACTAGAGCACGTAATGCTACAAGGAGGCTACGAACACGCATTTGGGGGTCAGTGGGGGTACAGTGAGGCAAGAGGTGAGATAGCCATTACAAAAAAATATGCCAAATCGGACACCCGATAGGCATACTATACCGCCAAAGGCTCGCGGCTATTTGGCTAACCAACTAAGAAATGGTCTCCGTCACAACTATAAAGAAAGACTTTTTCGAAAGCCAGACCAGGGAAAGGTGTATAGACATTCTAGTAAATCTCAGGCTAGTAACCATTTCATGTCAACTGGGCGATTACACGGTTCTGTGACTGGCGGTTTGTTACAAAGGCGCGATTAGATACAGTGGGGCTAAATGGTATCGGAGGTACGGAAATGTCCTACTAACTGTCGCCGGTGTGACTTGGGCACGAAACTTACCACATGTTTTGAACTCGTTTCGATATCATACTGCGCATGGACAGAGAGGCATAATGCTGTGTTGAACAGATTAGTTAAGGCTATTCCGAGGAATCACGCAAAACACATCCGAGTTAATCAGAAAAATTCCCAAAATTTCGATCTGAGGGAAAGACCTGATCTAGTTATTACGAACATCATAACAAAGAAAGCTTGTATAGTGGACGTTACTGTACCCGCCGAGAACCACGACGACGCCTTGCTAGCTGCTCGAGATTACAAGATCAGGAAGTATACGCCACATTTCCGAAGTGCTTAGAAGCCAGGGGTTTGAAACTGTGGGTTTAAGCAGTGGTTGTGGGTAGTCTGGGATCGTGGGATACTAGGAATGATCGGGTTGTGAAAATGCTTGGAATTGGAAAAAGGTTCTCTACCTAATGAGAAAGTTGATGGTCAGTGACACTATCCCGGTGGAGCAGAGACATTTTTATTGAACATGTAAAATGGGCATCGACAATACAACTGATGACGTAAATACAAAAAATACTAACTGTATACATATTTTAATTCGTTTTAACAAAACGCAGAGATTGCGTGATGTATGGTGTAAGCAAATAGGATTGACACAACGGTTCGTCTTAGACCTATTTTGTTTTGTATGAAAATTTTATTATTGCTTCCCAAATTTTAGAGGTGCAAAGGAGTCTACATTGTATGCATGTACGTTTTAGTATTATTGTGTGTACCTGATATAGATTTGTTATTGATTTTAATATGTTAACAACAATTGTCCAATTTTACCGTTTATGTGTCTGCTGATGGTGAGGTGCAATATGTATGGTGTTTTATGCTTTAAAACAATGTACAGTGTATTGTAATAACTTTGTATATTTGTCAACAACTTCAACTGTTATTGATAAATTTTTGGTTGACGCAATGTAAGTGATAGATACTAATAAATGATGATGATGATGATGATGATGATGAGATGATGACGACGACGACGACGACGACGACGTCGACGACGACGATGATGTTGATAATGTCGACGACGTCGATGACGAAGACGAAGGGCTACGAGAAAGATAGAAAAACAAACAACAACAACAACAATGAGTACAAATTCAAGAAAATAACTGACATTCTCTAGTGGACTTTTAAACCGGATTTTTTGTACACTAAAACGGCTTCACATTTCACAATTTAGAATTATTTCCCTTTATTTTCTCAGTGGTGCCATGAGAATATAAAGTCAAGGATTCTCACTTGGCGAATATTTCTCAAAGATTAAAGAGTTCACATTTTCAGAGCTATTTTTTTATTTATTTTGACGGTGTTGCTTAAAGTTATTTCCTGTGCATTTAGTAATTAAATTTACCTTCTTTGACTTTCAAATGATCTAAAAAAATATACGTACAACAAAAATACAGTTTTCTTTTAATGTTCTGGTTCTGTGCTCCATTGTTCAAGCGAGCTTTATAATTTCCAGCCATCATTAATTAAGCTTCAGAAGAATCTTTGAAGTGAAAACGTTTTTGCGCAGTTTAGGATTGTTTCTTAACCCAGTCGCCTGAATAAACCTTGAAGTGTGAGTTGAAATAATATTCTGAAGGACCCATGGACAGAAATTCTCGTTATAAAGTCATCTAATTTGACATCACGTACGTTCATCTGAAGTAATGGCAAAGCATCGTAGGCCTACTTCAAGTGCACACGGACATCCCACCCAAAACGAAAATTATGAATAATTTTCACCACTCATTCAACCACTTTTGTGTATAACCAAAGTAAATATACCATTAAGTTACACCAAATATACCAGCCTTTGAATTCTCATAACTACAATTTTTTAGCCTTCAATTCCTTTACAAAATACCGGCCTGAATATTTCAAAACAAACCAGGGAGTTAAAAAAATAGTTAAAAAAGTTGTAAACATTAAAATATGTATTTATTAATATAAAAATGTATTGAAGAAGAACTTTTACGATATGCTTATTGTGTGTGTGGTAGTGATGGGGTAGCCAGGACGCGAACGTGTGAATGACTAGAGAAGAAATGTGCGAGGGAGACGGCTGTTAGTGTCAGACCGTGCTATTCTTTATTGTGTTTGTGTTTCGGATGTTGGTTTTAATAGCGTCGATAAAGAGTATAACGTTTTGAACACAGGATCGCATTTTGGATGTATAAACATTATTTGTGGATATACATTTTCTCCATGTTTCCTTAAATTACGAAGCACCTGTTTGCCATTAATCCAATAAATGACACTGTTCTTTTGCTAAACATGTTCGGTGGTCTAAGCCCTCTACTCCATCAAATCCCACGTTGTTGGTATACGCATTTTAGATATTGTCCGTGAAATTAATATTCGAGACATCTAACATTTCCATGGGAAATCTTCTGAAAGCACTACATTCCCAAGGTAATTAGCAGTAGTAAGTAAGTATATTACTTTCAAATTTTTGAACTGTTCTGATATATACATCAAAATAGAAAAAGCAAATAGACACAAACGTTATACCTGTTGGTAAGGTAAAATGTACACGCTTGTTAGATAAGAGAACTGTTGTTTTAAACGTGTATTGGTGTGTAAGGAGAGAATGTTCCAATGTTAGCGTTCGCTTATATCGGGGATATGTAATTAAACCTTCAGTTGTGTTGCTAGAGCTCGAGCGACTTGATTCGGAAGGTCCCGGATTCGAATCCCGTCGGACCGCATCCTGACTGATGGTTTTTCCAAGGTATTAGTCG